>JARBWK010000005.1:97252869-97274560 GCA_030556195.1 Anolis apletophallus
TTTTGAAAGAAAAAATATTTTGCATTTGTCTTCATGAACACAGTGGTTAATCAACACCCTGGCTGTGCTTAATTCTTCAACTTGTAACCCTTGTAACACTTTTAGTTCTGCCTGTCTCATAAATTCCACCCCTTTTCCACATAAAAGCAAGAGCAACTCAAATATAATTTTATTGCAAGACAAAAAAAACTCCACAGATTTTTGCACACTATTTCCTGCCACTTCTTGAAATCCTCATATTTTGCAATGACATCCCCGCTCTGGATATGTAGGTGGTCGCATCTAAAAAAAATAAAACACATGCCCTAAAAATATTATTAATTACATAGAATAAATCTTGTATTCCACCCAGATTTTGCTTCTCCATAACCAGATACAATACAAATACAATAATTCAAGGTAATTATAGCCTGGCCTAAACATGATAGCTTGTTCATTTGCCTTGGCATATATAAATGCATGTTTGTACAATAACTGTATCTGTCAAAATTTCTTTATGCTCCAAGCTTCGTTTTTCATTAAAGAAGGATTAATTTAAATTAAGCTCCACCAGCTCTTTATTACCACAGTAATCAACTGCAAATAATTAGTGTGTGCGTGTATGTAAATATATATTTCTCTTTCAGAATCAATGTTTTCCATTGGAACAATTTGCACATACTTAAACTGTCTGAAATGCTCCCGAAATTACATTTGCAGTGCAGTTGTTTGGCTGAGCTCTGCGGGAGTCTAGTATGGAGTCATTGATGCATCTACTATGACTATATAAAATGTGTTTAATTGGCATGAAAAGGCTCTAACACAGTGCTAGTGGGGCTTCCATTATCTGGGAGGACATCTTATTTACTTTAGTGGGTCTGGAGAACAGTATGAATAGCTTAGATGCTGACAGGAGGAGGCTGCGAGACCTAACATTAAGCAGGCCGTAATAAAAGGCTACCTAGGCTTTGTGTAACAATGTTTTGAACTTCTGTATCCTCGAGGGGCATGTTTGGAAAATGTTTTGCTAATTATAATTTTGCTGATTTATGTTTATCACGGTTTGCTAGTTGTGAAATTGGCACTGAGGATAATGCAATTTGACGAGCATTTCATATTAAAAGAATCATTTATAGAACATACTTCCTTACGAGTCAGTCACTTTCCACTGAGAGGTATTTTGAAATGGAGACACACACCTTTCACCATCAAGCCATGCAGTCACTTGTTCAGACTGCGGTTCATATTAGAAAGTAGCCCATATTGGGGAATGATGCTGTATAGTATACTATATTGTGGATAATTTGCACTATAGTAAACCACTAAGATGCCAGCTCCCTGCTGAGTGTTCACTCATGTCAATATTCCTGTAAATGGTTGCATTACAAATTGTTCACATATTCCCATGGTGGGAGTTTGCATTCATTCTTGCCGTGACACCTATACACATTTCTGTAAGTTGTCCACAGATGCTTTTTGCAAACCTGATTTGTTCAGCACAATGGAAAACCATGTGATGTATAACATTACAAAACTCACCTCTCCAATGTCATTCATTTCTCACTGGGCATTCAATGAGGCCACAACCCATCCAGTGTAAATGGTGGAAACCTGGTGATATTTTAGCATATGTTGTACCTTTAACATGCAATTGGCACATGTGATAGGCTTGGGATTGGCATTTGGATTCTGTTCACAGGCTACCTAAAAAACAAACAAACAAATGGAAATGGTCAGAAGTCCATTTCAACAGTGGATGGATCCCCTTAAAAGTACTGGAAATATGAGGGCTTCCAAGAAAGGTAACTCATTATCTAATGCCGTGTTTTGGGGGGATAGGGAAAAAAATATTCCAAAGAATTTGGAGTAATAAAGGGTGCATTTTTGGAGAGGGTACACTTTGCCCCTCCCTGAGTTAGTAGATATAGATAAAGATATATAGATAACGATATTCTGTGATTGTCATCTTGAACCCTTTTCATATTTCAAGGAACAAATTACCAAGTAAAACTTTTGATTTCAAGCTGAAAATATAACTAAAGACATTGAGGATTATCTAGAAATCTGTCCAAAAATTAGTATTGCTCATGGCAGCTATATTGACTTCTGCATTTATGGGCAAGTAAAAATGCATGTGTTCCAGCAACCCATGGAGAGATACAGAGTGTGAATGTGGAAAGCTATTTCACTAGACATAAGGCCTCTATCATCCAGGCTTTTGTTTTAGAAATCCAGTAAAAATGCTTCATTGATAGTCTGTCCACATTTCTTGCTTTGACCAATATTACTAGCCAACATGAGGACTCGAAGCAGTGGCCAAGACCAGTATTTACAGTCTTTGATGTCCTACATGCAAGGCAAAAATTGACAGCACGTAAAAACAAAACAAGACTGACTACAGTATAATGGTTTTGGAGTAATACAGTGCCAGTATGTCTTCACTTTGGTCTTTCCATCATGGCATGCTATGGCAAATGCGTATTTTTAGCATCAAGCAAGAGAAAATGTAATTTGGAATGGTGTTCCATACATAAAGTTGATAATCAAGTTGGAATGGCACTTCCTTTTCAGTCTGAGCTCTAGCACTATTCAAATCAGTCAAAGACTTTGGAGTGCTCTTGTTCTCTTATAAACTATTCCTCCGTTTCTGGTATTTTACACACAGAACCAATTCCCCCATGAGTTGGAGAACCATATTTTCATCTCCTCTTTAAAAGACTATGATTGCCCAGAGATACAAGAATCTGGGAAAAGAACAAATTCATTCTTAGAAGATTATCTCTTAATGAAAGATTTGGTTTGTGGACTCAGCACTACGAAATAAATGCAGATGGATCATAGTATCACTGTGTTGGAAGGGTCTCATGTCCCATTCTCTTCCCTAGAATACTGCTCATGAGTGAATTTTGCAATTCTGAGTAATTTATTATTCACCCTTCATGAAAATAAATTATTTTGTGCAAAAGCATTTTAACAAGACTGAGGACTTTATCACATATACTTGTTGCCTTGTACATCACTTTCTTGAAGAAAAGAGAAAGCAATCCAGTACAGTATCGCTACAATCACACAATGGGGCTGCTTTGAAGATGCACAGTCCTATGATCACTCTTCTGCACCACCTTGCCAACCCTATCTTCCTACCTGTCTATGCTTTATCCAGTGCATGCACAATTATGACAACGATTTTAAAATTAAACTTACAATTAAAGAAATATAAGTACCAAAGACAAAATGGAGTAAAAGCTACTTCACTCTGCTTGGGAATAGTAAGGAGTAGAGGAGTAGAGAAGAGGAATCACACTCGTTCACACCATGAGTATTGGAACTATAGCAGAAAAGATAATCGCACCAGAAGCATTAATGGAACAGCAGCATTATAGGGAGTGGTTTTCAATGAAAAAGATAAAAACAATTAACAATTGAAATACAAATCATCAACAGGAGGGTCATGATGTCATGTGAAAAGTACTAGCCAAAATGGTATTTTCCTGTAGATTTCCCAGAATTGAGATTTCCCAACCTTGTGTGATAAAGCCTACAGCTTATTTTCAGCCAGAGTCCAGCACTAACCTGTGCCACCAGAAATTATATTGAATAGTACAATAGAAGAATGCCTCTAAATCTGCATGGAGTACATTTCTCCTCTTCATTGAGGAACCATGGTTCATATCAATGCACTTCTAGGCAAGAAGTTGTGTTTTCATTTCCTATACAGGTGCCAGTGTTCCTTGGAAAAGGTAATTCATTCACTCAAAGACCCCAAGGAAGGTTTGAGAAAATGTGTAGTTTTCTCATTTCTGCATGTTTAAAAAATCTACAGTTTTCCCACAAATTTTACTGCACTTACAAAGAAACAGGTATATTTAAGTTCTTTCAAAACCACCATATATATTCTCAACCCTTTGCACTGGCTAAAATCAGTCAGGTGTAGCCATTTTTCAAATGGAGATCTCTGATTGTATTCCCTCTGGGATCTGTCCTGGCAAGGGTGGGTCCTCCTCTTGACTACACCATCTCCAGAGCCAGAATTGATGGGGATGTCCTCAGGCAGTGGAATTCCTTTCTAAGGAAGATTAAACAAAATCAGAATTCCACAAAAGAGCAATATTTGTATTGCTCAACACAGCTACCCCCAAAAATGTTTTGTGGAGTTGAAAATACTGGATTTTGTTGCTGAAGGAGAATTCTAAAATAGATTGAGCCCCAACTCTTGGAGCTTTCTACCTCCAGCAAAATGTTTCTTTCTTTTGGACTGTATGTTTAACCTATATAGGATCATTTTTTTCAGATATAGTGGTACAGAGATTTATTGAGAAATTCAATATTCTCTGCCTAAGAAAGGGCCCTGTGCTTTCACAAAAAGACAGAGTCATGCTGAATTCCAAGATGATTTACTTTGTAGTTCCTAATGGAGTTAAAATCATCTTTTGTCCCACTGCAGCTTTCCAGTTATTGTATCCCAACTCCCATCAGCTCTAATAACGATGTCTGATGATGAAGAATATAGGAGTTGTAGTCAAGAATGTGGAAAGCCACATAAAATGACATGGAGGGCTAGATTCGGCCCGCAGGGCTTAAATTTGGTACATGTGCTCTTGACCAACAACAAAAACAACACTGGATACAAAATGTATGTCTTTGATTTAAAATATGTCACTTTCATTTCTTAACTTCTTTTACATGATGAAGGAGCCAGTAGACCTTTGGAAACTTGCACTTAGTTTTATGCATTTTGTTTGATCAATAAATGTATTGCTCTTTTGTGGATTATGGATTTTGTTTAATTTTTGTGTATGGCTACCCCCTGAATGTGTTTCCCAGGAAGGACAATCTGGGAAAGGACAACTTCCTATTGTCCTTTTCCCACTGGCAGTCAAAGACCTTTCTATTCACATGTATATGTATTGTTTTGGATGGGGCACAATGGACTATTCACTAAAACTGTTTCTCCAGGCAGCTGCCAAGCCCTGGAGGCACAACTACAGCTGTTAAAATGACCATGGAAGGACAGGAGGGCTCAAGAAATGGCAACTGCCTCTCAACTCTGTGAAATTTATTAAAAGGAAAGGGCAGTAATGGCAACTTTATTTAATGGTCATAACAGTACCCACCTCTTTCTCCTTCCCTCCCTTTCTTCTTCCTTCTTCCATTTTAATCTGTTTTATCCCTGTATTTGAATGTCCCAAAGTGTTTTGAAGGGTTTTATGCACAGAAAAAAGTTATTTGTGTGTGTGTGTGTGCTCGTGCATGCATAAGTATAATCCAACCTGTCCCGAGATTTTATGCCTGGAAGATATGTTTTTATGATATGAAACATTTTGTGAGGAAAAAATGTCTCTTTTGCATATCAAACCATATCTTTCTGTGCAAAGAATTCATCTGGAACATTTCAAGATGTTTGACTACAGAGCAAAAATCACAAAAATCACACCGTTCCTTTATTCCCTGTGATGCAGCTTTCCAGTTGTTGTAAAATAATAATAACAATACCACCACCAACATCAGATTTATTCTTATATCCCACCACCATACCGAAGGGACTCAGGGTGGCTTACACTCTGTACAAGCTGCCTAAAAAGAAAAAAGAAAATAAACACAGTATAAAATACAATAAGTAAAACACATACGCATATAAAACACCAACCAAAACTTAATAAAACTGCGCTCATTAACCAAAATTTATTTTTTGACTGTCAGAGGAACAACAGAATATACTTTCCATCACCAATCAGGAAACAAAGAAAGGAAGCAACCTTAATTCAGTATCATCCCTGCAAAAACATAAAACATAACAATCAAAAGTCTGCCCAGATATGACTTCTTTACCTATTGATATGACCACTCTGTTGCTATCATTCCTGGTGTCAAACAAAACTTAGCTATTCTCAATTTCTCTTCTATTAAATATATTTATTATATATATGTATTTGTAAATAAATAGATGTTACAATTCATTGACATGATTTTAAAAGCCAAGTGAATTAATTTTTTTAAAAACTCCTATAAATTAGTTCAGATAGCTTCCACACCACACAAGAAACAATGTTCAAACCACAGGAGAACAACCCCTCACTTTCACCTCAGTCCCATTCCCTTTCCCTTGCAAAGGTGCTCCTATATATGGAAGACATCTTCAAAGAGGATCATCTATTCTGACAGAATCTGCCGCTAAACTAGAGAATGAACCAAAATTGTTGCCTGCATTATATGAACAAATGACAGCACAATTCAACACAATTTTCAGACAATATCCAGTCAAAATGATTTGTACATCATTGTTGTCTTTCTTTTTTCTTTATGTTTATTCGTATATTGTACAAAGCGGGACCAAGTGTTCCAAAATGCATTGTTTTTGTCAATGTTTTGCATTTTCTGGTTTTAAATTCTGTTATTTGAAATAATTCCTTGCCAGCTAGGGCCAAATGAACTCTGTTCAGATTTTTGGAAACATATAATGAGAAGGGAGCCCCCGGTGGCGCAGTGGGTTAAACTGCTGACCTGTTGAACTTGCTGACCAAAAGGTTGCTGGTTCGAATCTAGGGAGTGGGGTGAACTTCCTCTGTTAGCCCCAGTTTCTGCCAACCTAGCAGTTTGAATACATGCAAATGTGAGTAGATCTATAGGTACCACTTCAGTGGGAAGGTAACAGCACTTCATGCAGTCATACTGGCCACATGACCTTGGAGGTGACTACGGACAATGCCAGCTCTTTGACTTAGAATGGAGATGAGCACCAACCCCCAGAGTTGAACACGACTGGACTTAATGTCAAGGGGAAACCTTTACTACAATGAGAAGACGGTGAACATCAATTGAAATGTTGCATAGCATCAATGTCTATTTCAGAGAGTAGTGCATTAAATGATATTATTTTGGAAATCGACTTCAACAGTTTAAATAAGACTATGGAAAATCAAGAAGCATGGGAAACTAACACTCAACATTTTGTATGTTTTAATCTATTTTATTGTATTTATGTGTTTTAATGGCTCATATGTTTTAAATTGTTATATAGTTTGGTAGGGTATGTGTTTTTGTTATGTCTAAGATGTGGCATTGAATTTTGCCAGAGCATGTAAGCTCAGCTGCCTTAGTCTCCTTCAGGATGAGAAAGGCGAGGTATAAATAAAGTAAGTAAGTAAGTAAGTAAATAAATAAGTGAAGGGTCATTCTGTGGAAAGACCATATCAGGAGGCCAGTTGTTCCTGTCTGCCATCTCAATTTCCCCATCTAAGGTGGACACAGTGCCATGGAGGAGAGAGTAGAGGGGCTCATTGCTTCTTTTGGGATCTTACCTTTTACCATTCAGAGGGAAGAATGGTTTCTTTTTTCAAAAGAGTTGAGGTACAGTATATACAATGACTCATGGAGAAGTCAGCCCAGGTTTTTGGGTTGATCTTTTGACTAAAACTTCTAGACTAAGTATAGGGTTGCTATACAACACACTTAGGGATTTCAAATATAACCAATTGTATTAGGCTTACATATAAGCACTATTTCATCGATATCTATAACACAAAAGTATTCGTTACATATAAACGGCGCACAAACCAAATGAAAATACCAGAGTCACTCACGATACTGTCCGTAGCCCTTCAATGAGTAAAACAACTCAGTTCTATAGTTCAATTCCTTTGCATTGTGTCTGTGTAATAATCTTCCAGACCAAATGGTCAAATAAATTTGTATTCCACGGCCCGTTGGCCCAAACCAATCAAAAGGAATGAAGGACGTGATTCCTGGGTGTCCGTCAGTTGTCGTGAGTTCCAATGCGTAAGATTCCACTCCGTTTGTGGTAATCGCTGGGTAGTCCACCTACGGGTAACTCCTTCTCCGGTTACCGACCCGTTTCGATCCTCTCTTCGTCAGGGTGGCCCCAAATTATAGAGATGCACTAGACAATATGTCTGAAATATAAACATGTACAATAGTATCCCATACACACAGAAGGATAGTAACATAGGGTAGGAGTATAATCTCGTTGCTTACCAATATAAATCATATACTTGCTTAGTAGCAATGCTGATATCTCAGCTCACACTTGTGTCGCCCACATGGCGTAGACTGCAATCCGGTAAACGCTGAGGCTGAAAAGCTGCTTAAGTGCCTACCAGCGGCGCAAACAAATTAGCATACAATACGGCTCGGCTACCTAAGTTCCTTAAAGCAGCAGGTCTGTTATGCTTAAATTTTCATTGAGGCCTAGTGGTTGCTTGCATTTGATGCGGATTATCCATGTTCGTTCACATTTAAGTAATGTGGTTTGACTAGCTGCATGTGGTGGTACTGTCACTTGTTGTAATCCCACAAACTTAAAGTCTGGCACTGATGCATGTACAGTTTTGAAATGCCTATACAGGAATGTGTCTTCATTGCCTGATAAAATGCGATTTTTATGTTCTCCTAATCTTTTCCTTAAAGATCTTTTAGTCATTCCTACATACTATTTTGGACAAGAGCAAAATAGTAAGTAAATGGATTTTTCAGAAGCGCAGGTGAAAAACTGTTCAAGCTTAATAGGTGTGGCATTGCCAGGCAATGTTATAGCTTTCAATGGTGATACAAAATCACACATGTTGCAGTGCCCGCATCTAAAGGTCCCCGCTCTCAAATTGCTTTTAATAGCTTGATTTTTGCTGTGGTCTGTTCTAATGAGGCAGTCTTTGATATTCTCAGTCCGCTTGAAGGCTGGCATGGGTAGTTTTTCTTTGTGACTCCACAGCCATATAGACTTTAGACAAAAGGTTAAGAAGACATATTTAAGATGTAGCCTTCTTAAACTCCTGGGGACCCAGACTGTGACAGAACTAATATATGGAATCTAAGAAACACAATAATTGAAGTCAGGGATCTACAGTGTGGGTCATGAAATAGGAATATGTGCAGCATAACAAAGCCTATAGAATTGATCCATACATGTGCTCCCATCTGATAAATGACTGAACAAAATCCTGGCACAAATGAGGCAGATATAGCCAATCTGAGGAGTGTGAGGACCAATGAATTAGAACCATAGAGTTGGAATTGACCACAAGGGCCATGCAGCCCGATCCCTGCCATGCAGGAATACAGTCAAAGTACTCCTAACAGACGGCTATCCATCTTATGTTTACAAATCTTGACTCTGAAGCAGTGTATGCCACTGTCAATCAGCATTTACTGTTAAGGCATTCTTCCTAGTATTTAGGTGGAATCTCTTTTCTTGCCATTTGAATCCATTGCTCTGTATCTTAAGATTCTTGTAGATCACTTTATACCTCATTTATGACCCAGAGTGCCATTAATTTTGCTCATCTTTGTCCTATCTAGGATGAAAAGACATTGTAACCATGAGTGTTAAATTACCCCCCCCCCCCTTGGCATAGTGGGGTAGGTGGATAACTGTTTGAATAATGTTTTACTTTGCTTTTCTGGAAAAATGTGAAGATTATTTTAATTTATGTCAAAAGTTCTTTTTTCTGGTCAAAGACTGACAGTTCTGAATGAATCCCATGTGGCACACCAAACATAATGTATGCTTCCTCTTTCTCTAGTGAGAAACCACTGCTGTAGCCATTGTACAGGTGTAAATATATCAGGCCATGCCAGTTAGTAGTGAGTGACGTTATTTCTATTCAGCAAGCATTACTTGACCATAAAGTTAAAGAGCTTTTAAGAAAGCCTTCATCTTTGGACATCTAATTCTGACCATCTTGGACGGCAACAGTTCAAGAGGTCAATTTTGAGCACACTGCGTTCTCTGTATGGCAACTCAGTGTTTCTAGCAGACTCCGAACTTTCTGCTTCAAGAGTTCATTGACGCTTTGCTTCCCCTGTTATGTTGTCCCTCTGCTCCTGTGTGATCTCCGATATAGTGAAACAATAATATATCACTAGGGCTGACCCTTTGGCCTTTATGAATTATCTGTTTTAGAAAGATGTGAAACCACCTTTTATATCCCACGTAATAGATATTTAGACATTGTGGATCAATACTGAACAAGTTTGCTACTTATAGCTAATAGGTGCCAAAGGGGCATTCTGACACTGACCTCTGACTCTTTGGTTGACAAGAAATCTATATACAGAAGAGGGGAAATAGGTAAGGCCACCCGCTTTTAAGGTTTATGAATATAGATTTATACCAAACCACAGTGATTTCTATCAGACGGAAATTTTTCATTCTATATACACTAGAAGGTCCCTTTTTCCCTCTGAACACTTTTGTTCTAGCTGATGCAAAATTAATAAATGGACTGGTGTGATAAATGGAAAACAAGCACTGTGTTGTGTGACATGTTTTCCCATTTGTTACGTGTATGATATTGCTTCACTGTCAACCAAGGCTCCCCCATTATAAAATGGGCTGTCATTTGTAATTGCACCAATGCCCAAGCAAGGATGTCTCTGGGAGGCAAAGCACACTCCTTGCGCTCAGAATCAACAAACAAGCCCAATTGTTTTTAAAGAAATGTAACGCTCTCAAAATACACTTGAGAAATCTGGTTTTCAAGACTACTTGATTGTACATGTTTCGGATGCCTACAAAATACAATAAAAACATTGTCATACTGGAATCGTTTGCATAGTTTATCGATTGATCTCTTTTAAACATATAAAATGCTGTTAATATATTGTAATACAATAATAATAATCTGGAGCCCCCAGTGGCGCAGTGGGTTAAACCGCTGAGCTGCTGAACTTGCTGACCAAAAGGTCCCAGGTTTGAATCCGGGAAGCGGCATGAGCTCCTACTGTTAGCCCCAGCTTCTGCCAACCTAGCAGTTTGAAAACATGCAAATGTGAGTAGATCAATAGGTACACTCCAGTGGGAAGTTAACAGTGCTCCATGCAGTCATTCTGGCCACATGACCTTGGAGGTGTCTATGGACAACACCGGCTCTTTGGTTTAGAAATGAAGATGGGAAGAATAGCGACAATCAAAACGAATGTTCTCCCAAAACTCCTCTTCTTATTCCAGAACCTCCCAGTAATCAGGACAAATAAATTGTTTAAAGACTGGAATAAAGTAATAATGAAGTTTATATGGAAAGGGAAAAAGCCGAGAATAAAATATACAAATTTGACAGATATAAAGGAGAGAGAGGGTTTGGGTTGCCGGACCTGAGGCTCTATTATGATGCGGCGGGACTAGTATGGATCAAAGACTGGATTACACTAAAAAGGGGAAAAAGGAAAAGAACTTCAACAATCATTTTATTAGGGCATCACTCCTAAAAATCTGGCAGAAATACAAGAATAGACTCTATGAAAAAACCCTTGGTGGCTATCCCCTATGGAGGCTAGACAAAGAAGACTATTGGGGTGGTCTCAATGGCCAACATACAGAGACCTGGTGAAAAAGAGAAGCAGGAATTTACTTTAAAATCGAAGGAGGAAATAACAAAAGATTTAAATCCCTCTCATGGTTACAGTATATGCAAATTAATGAAGATTGGACCAAAGACAAACAAATAGGTTTCGCGGACAAAGATATGTTCTACGAAAAGTGGTCAAAAGAGAAAAGAAACATATTACAAGCATGTATAATGTATTACTATCCTGGGCAACGGAGAAAGAAACAGTAAAGGAATGCATGGTAGCATGGGCCAGAAACATTGGCAAACCAATACAGTTCAAAGACTGGGAACAAATATGGAAGAAAAAAAATAAAATATACTTATGCCACAGATATGAAAGAGAACTGGTATAAGATGTTCTATAGGTGGTATATAACCCCATATAAATTAGGTCAAATGTACAAATCAGCCAATAACAAATGCTGGAAGTGTGAGAAAGAAGTGGGTACATTCTACCATATGTGGTGGACGTGCCCGAAAGTGAATAAGTTTTGGAAAGATGTTCGGGAAGGTTGTGAAAAAATACTAAAAAAGAAAATACCACTAAAACCAGAATATTTCCTACTAGGAATTATAGATGAAGAGCTGGAGTTAGACCACAATGAAGATATCTTATTCTCATATCTGACAACAGCGGCCAGAATAGCTCATGCAAAAAAATGGAAACAAAAGGAAATAGCAACCATGGAGGACTGGATGTTCAAAATAGAAGAGATAAAAGACATGGATAAGTTAACGTATGCCCTAAAGATATCGTATGGTAGACCAATAAAGAATACGAATGGGACTTATATGAAGAATTCAGAATAAATCGTTTAAAAAACGACTAAGACTGTTTAAATGACCCAGAACAAATATATATATATAGAGAAGAGAAGCCCGTAACTGAAGAAGAAGAAGGATCAATCGAAAAGGACAAACAACGCCCGAGAGATAGCTCGGAAGTCAGAATCCCCCTTAACCCCACCCACCACCCCCTAACCATCCATATCAACCCTAGCCCTATCAAATACCCTCTACATTACTCACCACCTTCCCTCTCCCCCCACTTAACTCATTCCATACCCCAGATCCCTATTTTGTGATTTTTTATGTATGGAAAAAAGGCCAATAAAAAATTATTATAAAAAAAAAAAAAAAAAGAAATGAAGATGAGCACCAGAGTCGGACACGACTGGACTTAATATCAAGACTAAACCTTTACCTTTACCCTAATCATCATCATCTTTATGTATGCCCCACCACCATCTCCCAGAGGGACTCATAGCAGCTCACAAAGTACTCAAAGTTGCACAAACACACAAACTACAAAACGTTCTATGACAATAACACAAAAGTAATAATAACGAACATAACATCATAAATTACAATGCAGATAAAACTACCAATTACATAAAATACAATTCATTGATAAAAATAACAATGACTTCTGATAGAACACCCATTGTGGCATTACATTCATTATGCATAATAGCATATCAAAGCAATCCTGATGCTTCTCAGTTCATAGTATCCAAAAACAGTGTTGTGTTCTAGTGCCTTGTTTTAGAAAACAATCCAATTTATTTTGGTAATGAAATCAGATAAAGCACCTCATGCTGAAATGCAATCTGTTTAAAGGGAAAAGGTGGTGGCAGAATATTCTTTCCAAAGAATACACCAAACAGTCTGTGTACTGTATTATCATGTCACACTTCAGTAGCCTTGCACAGAAGTCTCAGTGGCCTTTGCTGCTAAGCACCATTGAAAACCCATTTCTCCTTACTTTTATTTTCTTTCAACCCTCCTGCCCCCCTCATCTTAGTCAAGATGAATCACTACTTGGATCCACGCTGCCTCAGAGGGCAGATTCGGGTCTTGAAGTGGCAACCTACCTCCTATGGCTCAAACATTTTAATTAATTTTAACACTAATGCACAACCTAGAGTTAATGACTCTGCCACAGTGCTCTCTAATTTACCAGGTTTCTTCATTGAAACTTTCCCTCCCAAACTCAGATTGAATGTCATGCTTTTTAAAATAGCCCTCTCAAACAGCCTCAGGGGTTGTGGGGGGTTCCCTTCCATCCCTTTCCCTTAAACAGCTATCTTAGGCAACTGCTTTAAAAAAAACTTGACACATTTGTACTTGTTTTACAAGGAAAAGCAAGAATAGTTGGTAGGTGAGTGATTAAGGGATAATGAGTTTAAACAATCTGAAGGCAGTTTAGCACAAACAATGTTTTTTCAAAAAAACAAGCAATGGGTGGGGGGAGCATTCAGATACAACACCTTTCTGAAGATGGAAGTAATTATCTCTCAATACCATTATCTCCAATGGTAGATGAAAACTGGGATAGATGTGGCTAAGCAATATTAAAGGACTAGCTTAAGTACCCAGCTGCACCCAAGTTCAGTAGTCAGTAAGGATAAACATTAGAAAAAGTCAATGTTTGTTTTTGGATTTTATTAATGATCCCATTAGAAATGGCATAAGGATGTGGTAAAACTACAACTCCCATCATTCCCTGCAATTCCCCCCCCCCCCAAATCTCACTAGTATTTAAAGCTGGTCATGATGGGTATGTGGGCCAAGTTTGGTCCAGAATAGTCATTGGTAGGGTTGGTAGGGTTCACAGAACTCTCTGGATGAGTGTGGACTGCAGCTTCCATCATCTTGGCTCTATCTCTCCCCCCCAAAAAAACTTGGTTGATTATGGGGTCACAAGAACTCTCTGGGTTCACAGTGCTCTCTGGATGTGTGTGGACTGCAACTCCCATCACCTGCGTGAATCTCCTGTAAATCCCACCAGTATTTAAAGTTGGTCATGATGGTTATGTGGGCCAATTTTGGTCCAGATCCATCATGGATGGCTGTGAGTGCCATCTTGGAAGATACATACAAACATAGGTACATGCAAATATATTTTCACTTTTATTATATACTAGCTTAGGTATCCAGCAATGCCCAGGTTAGATATTTGGCAATTTATAATGCTATATTTGAAAAATCATTGTTTTTGAATTTTATGAATACTGACATCCTTATGCATTTTCTTAATGGGACCATTCACAAAATCCAGAAACAATGCCTTTTTCAAAGGTAGTTTTACCCACATAAGGATGTGGCTGAACTACAATTCCCAGCATCACCTGTCATTGCCCTCCACATCCTGCCAGTATCTAAACTTGGTAACATTGGATATGTAATTATTATTATTATTATTATTATTATTATATTTCTTACCTGCCTCTCCACATGGCTCGAGGCAGGTCACAGCACAATTAAAAACACACAAATACTATAAAAATTCTACAAGCACATAGGTCAGCTCCATAAAAGATACAGATCAAAGCATTTCTGTAAAATACACATTACTCACACAGGAGAAAAGAACAAAACATGTCATGAGTTTAACATTCATGCTTAAAGACTGACTGGACAGGTCTGCCAGAAGGTCTCTACATGGTTTTAAAATTCCAACAGCTGATCTAGCTGTTGGAGCGCTACCGGCAGGTTTATCCACAGTCTTGGAGTGGCCAATGAAAAGGTCCTCTGGGTGATGGTTGCCAGACGGGTTTTGGCAGCTCATCTGGCAACCACCCTGCAGAGGACCTCAGTGTGCGGGGTGGATTGTTCAGGAGAAGCCGATCCTTTAGATAACCTGGACCCAAACCATGTATGCCAAGTTTGGTCCAGATCCATTGTCAGTGGGGTTCACAGTGCCCTCTGGTTGTGTGTGTACTACAACTCCCATCATGCTGGATCAATCCCCCCAAGCCCCTCCAGCATTTTCTGTTGGTCATGGGGGCTATGTGTGCCCGATTTGGTCCAGATTGTTGTTGGTAGGAGTCACAGAGCCCCCTGGAAGTGGGAGCCATTTTGAAAAATACATACATATTATTATTATTATTACATTTATTTATACCCTGTTTTTTTCTCCACAAGGAGACTCAAAACAGATTAAATTAAAAGCATTTCAATATAATTTGAAAACTACAATTAAACAAACATTAAAACAGAATTAAACATTAATAGTATTTTAAAAATTCACAGTTAAAATCCACAAATACATACAGTACATAGATAGCTACATAGATACACATTTTCACTTTTATTCTATACTATCTGAAATACCGGTGATACCCAGATTTGGTATTTGGTAATTTCAAAAGTCAGTTTTTCGGATTTAATGAATAGTCCCATTAATGAATAAGAATGTGGGTGGACCACAACTCACATCTTGCCAGGTTAATTCCTCTCAAACCCCACCAGTGCTTAAAGTTTGTCATGTTGGATATGCATGCCAAGTTTGGTCCAGATCCATCATTGGTGAGGTTCACAGTGCTCTCTGGATGTGGGCAAACTACTCCGATCATGCTGAATCAGTCTCCCAAAACTCCTCAAGTACTTTCTGTTAGTCATGGGAGGAGGGTGTCTGTGGGCCATGTTTGGTCCAGATTTGTTATCAGTGAGGTACACAGAGCTCTATTGATGTGGCTAGAGTGCAACTCCCATAATCTCGGGTCTATTCCCTCAAAACCCCATCAGTATTTTCTGCTGGCCATGGGGCGTTTTGTCTCAAGTTCGGTCCATATTCGTCATCGGTGGGGGTCGCAGGGCTTTCTGGAAGAGCAGGGACTGCAACTCCCTTTATCTTGGATGCATCACCCCCAAACAAATCCCTGCAATATTTTGTGTTGCTCATGAGGGGGGTCTGTGTGCCAAGTGTGGTCCAGATCCATCTTTGTGGGGGGACACTACTATCTGGAAGTGGGAGCCATCTTGCTATCTGCCTAATTTCCTACTTACCAACCAGAGTGATTTTCCTCCCCCCGCCCCTCCGCCGGTCTCCTGCTGCATCATTTCAGTACCTTAATGGTGGCCGGTTAAGTTTATTTTAAGAGCTTCTTTTGGGGGGCTTCTGGGTGGCCCCATGCCATTCCAAATTGTCTTGTTTTTAATGATAGAAGATAGATAACAAAATCAGAAATCTCTCTCTCTCTCTCTCTCTCTCTATCTATCTATCTATATATATATATATATATATACCGTGTTTCCCCAAAAGTATGACACCCCCGATTGTAAGACTATCGGGGGTGTCAGAGGGGTCGGCTTATATAAGCCGTGCCCGAAAGTAAGACGTACCTTGGGGGACATGGCGTGGCTTCCTGGCTGGGCGACGAGAGGCTCCCAGAGGGGCTCAAAAGGGGCCCGGAATCCTCCTCCTCTTCCTCCTCTTCCTTCCAGCGGCGCCTTCCATCCTCCTCCTCTTCCTCCCAGCAGCGCCTTCTCCCTCTCGCCGGTTCCGCCCCTCCCTTCAGTGAAGGGAGGAGGGGCTTGGCCACCGGCAAGAGGGAAGAGCGCCGGCGGAAGTCCCGCCCGCACGGCGGCTCAGGCGTCTTTTCCCTGCTGCCCGCTCGCCCCGCGCTCAAACGGGAGCCGGGCGGCGGTGAGCGCCTGAGCCGCCGTGCGGCGGGACTTCAGCCGGCGCCTTCTCCCTCTCGCCGGCGGCGGCTCGCCCCTCCTCCCTTCAGTGAAGGGAGGGGGGCGGATCCGGCGAGAGGGAGAAGGCGCCGGCGGAAGTCCCGCCCGCACGGCGGCTCAGGCGCTTTTCGCCGCCGCCCGGCTCCCGTTTGGAGCGCGGGCGAGCAGGGCGGCGGCGGGGAAAGACGCCTGAGCCGCCCCGTCTTGGCGGGACTTCCGCCCGGCTCTTCCCTCCGCCCGCGGTGGCTCCGCCCTCCCTCCCTTCACTGAAGGGAGGGGCGGAACCGGCGAGAGGGAGAAGGCGCTGCTGGGAGGAAGAGGAGGAGGATGGAAGGCGCGCTGGAAGGAAGAGGAGGAAGAGGAGGAGGATTCCGGGGCCTTTTGAGCCCCTCTGGGAGCCTCTCGCCGCCCAGCCAGGAAGCCACACCATGCCGCCCGAGGTAAGTCTTACTTTCGTCTTACTTTCGGGTACCGTCGGCTAATGTAAGCCGTACCCGAAAGTAAGCCGTGGGGATTTTGGGGTCAAAAGAAAGTAAGACGCTGTCTTACTTTCGGGGAAACACGGTATATATATATCGCAAAATGTGTTCTTACACAGGATGAGACTGACTGAATCAAGGAAAGTGCATCTTTAACTATCTATAATAAGCAATCATATAAAAGCATAGCCTAATGTTATGTGTCTCAGAAAATATATTTGCAATGTGTTTGTTAATCCAATTACTTTTGGAATCAATATTGCAAAGAGAAAGATAGATACACAATTTAGCCTATTAATTGCTGTTACTAAAATTTGGAATTTATTGTTTCAATGGGATTTCTTCACTCCAAATTAACTCAAGCAAACTGCAGACTTTATCTCCATAATTAATGTGACTGAATATTATACAGCAAAATACACACTTCCTTGATGAAATCTGCAGTCCAAAAGGCCTGATATTCAATTACGTATTTAATTGGAAATTCCCTTTGTCTCTTTTCGATAGCTACCAGCTATTGAACAAAAGCATCTTCAACTTTTGTTATTTGTGTCTCAAAGGGCGCATAAAGTAGGTTGTACATAACACAGTTTGGAGTACAGATTACAATATAATGTATCGAAGTACAATTTTGCAGAACCAGGTTGTGACTCTTCACCACTATGAGTTGTTTTTTTAATCTTGAGAGGCACAATGCTATAAGTCGCTACTTGGGGGGCGGGGGTTATGCCATTATAAAACAAATGTTGTCCACTGAGACTTTCTACAAGTATAGATATTGCCAGCTTATGTCTGGAATAAAGTAAAAGAAAAGGAGGGTTAGTTACCATGTAATCACAATGGAGGATCATAGCAGATTTTCTATGCCCTCCTTATAAGTCTTGAATGGTAACATCCTATGGAAGTTGCTCTTTTCAGTGCTAATAGTCATCATTTCCTGTTTTCACTGTAAGTTTGGGAAGGTATCCCCCATGGATGGGGTGTGTGCAATGTATCATTAAATAATACTGTGATTATTTTCAAATGCCTGTTTGAAGATCCACTCATCCTTTAAATTGTTTACTAAATCAAACAGATCTGCAACTGCATATGTCCCCAAAGGGATACCCATATAATGGAAGACAACAGCACACAGTACAGAGCTGTGCCTCCTGGAATTTCCTTAATGCTTTTCAAAAAACCTTTCCTCCTTAGCAGTGGCACCAGTTAAGTAGGTCTACACATGATCATGGTCTATGACCCAAAATAACAATACACTTCCATGATACAAAGTGAAGAACTGCACAAAAGCACAAACACACCATTAGGCTAGAAATATACTGTCCTTGCTGCTCTTCAGGCCAAAACCAAAACAAAACATTCACCACATACAAATCTAAATGGATAAATAGATTTTAAAAAGGACTCCAACTAATACTTTAAGAATCTACTGAAGGATTTTTTACTAATTGATTCACATTCAGAACCACATTCCCCAGATGCAACAGCTGAGCATATGCAGAAATGGATTACAGCAACAGGGCTAGCTCATATTTTGCTTCATCACCACAATTCCTTCCCATTCAAGGTGCCAATAGCCAAAACCAGCCAGGTTCTTTTGGCACATGAAACAGAAGATTTCAGAAAGGCCTAATTCAGCACAGATTAGGAGTCCCCAGTGGTGCAATGGGTTAAACCCTTCTGCCGGCAGGACTGACAGATCGACAGATCGGAGGTTCAAGTTCCGGGAAAGTGCCAATGAGCTCCCTCTGTCTGCTCCAGCTTCCCATGCGGGGACATGAGAGATGGTAAAATATCAAGACACCTGGGTGTCCTCTGGACAATGTCCTTGCAGATGGTCAGATCTCTCACACCAGAAGTGACTTGCAGATTCTCAAGTCGCTTCTGGCATGAGAAAAAAAAGCACAGATTGGTAGTCTGTGAGAGGTACTATGTTTAGATTAATCTGGATGGCCTCCTGAACATAACTTAGTTTGAATTTAATTACTACTGAGCAATTTAATTTGACTAGGTTACATCTGAGGATTTATTTTATCTTCATTTGAACAAAAAGTTTTCAAAAAATATCTAAGAAGGTTTAGTTTACAAGCAAGAAAAGTTTTTAAACAATAGGGAACCAACGATTATAATCTTAAACCCACTCACTTGGATGTAAAACTCCTTAACAGTGAGATTTACTTCTAAGTAAACATGCATAGAATTTGGCTATAAATCGACTCAAAACACGAATGGTTATTATTCATGTATTCTAGTCATTATTTAAGTAAGGAAAACTGATGAAAGAGTTATTAGGATAATATACTTAATTTAATTTAGTAAAATTATTAAAAGATTCTCCATTAACCTGCATTTGCTCATAATGGCACAGGAGTGATTAGTCAGAATGGCATAGTATAATACCTGCTATTCCTATTAGAACCACTTTTCAGCCAATTAAACCTCCCCTGGAATATCAGAAATCCTGACATTCATAAAGTAAGAGTACACTATATATATGCATGATTAAATGTTATTTAAGCCTTCAACTATATCCTCATGTATTGCTCTGAGCTGTGAAACATATTTGTCAATAAAACTGATCAGGGATATTTTATGAGACATTTCATATTTATAATTAAGGAATACAAAAATAGGTAAAACAATATATTTTATTGAACCAACTTCCGTTGTTGTTAGGAGCATACAGGATTTCTAATTATACAGAAGTATTCATTAAGCAGAAGCATCTCCAAGGATCAACATAGAAAGTTATTATTAACATTTTTGTTTTATTTGTTCAATGTACAGATTATGATTCTGCCTCTGACTGAAAAAGCTCAATTGAACAATCTTCCCTGATTCAGCAGGGAGTCCAGTACATATACAGTATTTTGAAAGAAGAGCCGGTCTTGGTCATATTTCTTAGCTCACAAAATACACTGCTTCTTATACTTAAGAAAGTAGATGGTGATATTGTAAAGAAATTGACATATACAGTATAACTTTGGATCCATGGAAAGTTTTTCACCCTATTGTCCCTTTGAAATAGCTCGAATATCATTAATTTGCCCCATCAACTTCAAGAGGATTTACATAAACATTAGAAAATACATGGGATTGCCATAAATCGCAGGCAACTTGAAAGCACATATGCAAACAATAAGTATTTGACATTTAGAGCCATCATGGTGCAGTGGTTTGAATGCTGGACTAGGACTCTTGGAGACCAGGATTTAAGTTGTCACTTAGATATGGAAACTACTATGTGTCTTTGGGAAGTCATACTCAGCCTCAGAAAAAGACAATGACAAGCCACCCTTGAACAGGTCCAGCCAAGAAAACCTATAACAGCTTTGCCTCAGGGATTCCATATGTCAGAAGTAACTTGAAGGCACACAACAAAGGACCATGGTGGCGCAGTGGATTGAACCGCTAAGGTGCAGAACGTGCTGATCGGAAAGTCGGTGGTAAAAATTCATGGATAGGGTGAGCTCCCATTGTTAGCACCAGCTTCTGCCAACTTAGCAGTTAAAAAACCTGCAAATGTGAGTTGATCACTAGGTACCACTTTAGCGGGAAGGTAACAGTGTTCTATGCAGTCATTTCGGCCACATGACCTAGGAGACATCTATGGACAACACCAGCTCTTCAGCTTAGAAATGGAGATGAGCACCACCACCCAGAGTCAGACTCGACTAGGCTTAATGTCAAGAGGTAAACCCTTTTTACACAATACTACTTGTGTATATGTCCCTCCAGATTGTGTGTCAGTCTGTGGTGATGCCATGGATTTCACAGCCTTTTCTTATGTACAGAATATTCAGCGGCACTCAAAAAGCACAAACAACTATTTAATAATGTTACTAACTATTTACTGCAGCAATGTTACTTTTTATACAACTTGATAGAATGGCCATGGGAGTGGACATGGGATTTGAAATGTAAAACATCAGTAAAATAAATAACTTATATAATATTGGAAATAAACACATTGTTACATATTGCCAGTGAGCAAAAGATTTGTTCAAAAAATCAGTGGCTAACAATGGTAGGTTACATACCTGTGACCATCTTTCTTCGAGTGGAGCTCTGTGAATCCACACTTATGAAGTTTGCGCGCCAGTGCGGGCTTCCAACGGAAACTTTCCCAGTTTGAAAAGTTTTAGCGGTAGCTCTGCCCAGCCGGCCCGGAGGGCATAAAAGGCGCCCATGCGCCCACTCCATTCCTACGCCACAATTGCAACTAGGAAAGGGGGTGGTTTGAGATAGTGCGGACGGCCGGAGGCGGGTTCGGTGTGGATTCACAGAGCTCCACTCGAAGAAAGATGGTCACAGGTATGTAACCTACCATTCTTCTTCGAGGGCTCTGTAAATGCACACTTATGAAGACTTACCGAGCTAAGGTAAAGGAGGTGGGAACAAACCAGCCAATTTTGAAAACCGAAC
>JARBWK010000005.1:97274660-97327435 GCA_030556195.1 Anolis apletophallus
TGTGACAGCTGTCAGCCTGGACAACTTCAAGGCAGGATTAGACAGATTCATGGATACCAAGTGTATCGGTAGTTACTGGAAAGGACATTCAAGTGCCACCTCGGAGTTGGTTGAGGTAGGCAGGATTTCCCCGGGTACTGGTTGTGGGGGGTCGGGAGCAGGTCAGGGTTTTGCCCTCCCTTCTGCTCGAGATCCCCGTGTACAACTGGTGGGCCACTGTGTGATACAGAATGCTGGACTAGATGGGCTGAGGTCCGATTCAGCATGACTCTTCTTATGTTCTTATGTTCTTATGTTTAAACAATAGGGAACCAACGATTATAATCTTAAACCCACTCACTTGGATGTAAAACTCCTTAACAGTGAGATTTACTTCTAAGTAAACATGCATAGAATTTGGCTATAAATCGACTCAAAACACGAATGGTTATTATTCATGTATTCTAGTCATTATTTAAGTAAGGAAAACTGATGAAAGAGTTATTAGGATAATATACTTAATTTAATTTAGTAAAATTATTAAAATATTCTCCATTAACCTGCATTTGCTCATAATGGCACAGGAGTGATTAGTCAGAATGGCATAGTATAATACCTGCTATTCCTATTAGAACCACTTTTCAGCCAATTAAACCTCCCTGGAATATCAGAAATCCTGACATTCATAAAGTAAGAGTACACTATATATATGCATGATTAAATGTTATTTAAGCCTTCAACTATATCCTCATGTATTGCTCTGAGCTGTGAAGTATATTTGTCAATAAAACTGATCAGGGATATTTTATGAGACATTTCATATTTATAATTAAGGAATACTAAAATAGGTAAACCAATATATTTTATTGAACCAACTTCCGTTGTTGTTAGGAGCATACAGGATTTCTAATTATACAGAAGTATTCATTAAGCAGAAGCATCTCCAAGGATCAACATAGAAAGTTATTATTAACATTTTTGTTTTATTTGTTCAATGTACAGATTATGATTCTGCCTCTGACTGAAAAAGCTCAATTGAACAATCTTCCCTGATTCTGCAGGGAGTCCAGTACATATACAGTATTTTGAAAGAAGAGCCGGTCTTGGTCATATTTCTTAGCTCACAAAATACACTGCTTCTTATACTTAAGAAAGTAGATGGTGATATTGTAAAGAAATTGACATATACAGTATAACTGTGGATCCATGGAAAGTTTTTCACCCTATTGTCCCTTTGAAATAGCTCGAATATCATTAATTTGCCCCATCAACTTCAAGAGGATGTACATAAACATTAGAAAATTCATGGGATTGCCATAAATCGCAGGCAACTTGAAAGCACATATGCAAACAATAAGTATTTGACATTTAGAGCCATCATGGTGCAGTGGTTTGAATGCTGGACTAGGACTCTTGGAGACCAGGATTTAAGTTGTCACTTAGATATGGAAACTACTATGTGTCTTTGGGAAGTCATACTCAGCCTCAGAAAAAGACAATGACAAGCCACCCTTGAACAGGTCCAGCCAAGAAAACCTATAACAGCTTTGCCTCAGGGATTCCATATGTCAGAAGTAACTTGAAGGCACACAACAAAGAAGGGACCATGGTGGCGCAGTGGATTAAACCGCTAAGGTGCAGAACGAGCTGATCGGAAAGTCGGTGGTAAAAATTCATGGATGGGGTGAGCTCCCATTGTTAGCACCAGCTTCTGCCAACTTAGCAGTTAAAAAACCTGCAAATGTGAGTTGATCACTAGGTACAGCTTTAGCGGGAAGGTAACAGTGTTCTATGCAGTCATTTCGGCCACATGACCTAGGAGACATCTTTGGACAACACCAGCTCTTCAGCTTAGAAATGGAGATGAGCACCACCACCCAGAGTCAGACTCGACTAGGCTTAATGTCAACAGGTAAACCCTTTTTACACAATACTACTTGTGTATATGTCCCTCCAGATTGTGTGTCAGTCTGTGGTGATGCCATGGATTTCACAGCCTTTTCTTATGTACAGAATATTCAGCGGCACTCAAAAAGCACAAACAACTATTTAATAATGTTACTAACTATTTACTGCAGCAATGTTACTTTTTATACAACTTGATAGAATGGCCATGGGAGTGGACATGGGATTTGAAATGTAAAACATCAGTAAAATAAATAACTTATTGGTAGGTTACATACCTGTGACCATCTTTCTTCGAGTGAAGCTCTGTGAATCCACACTTATGAAGTTTGCGCGCCAGCGCGGGCTTCCAACGGAAACTTTCCCAGTTTTANAAGTTTTGGCGNTAGCTCTGCCCAGCCGGCCCGGAGGCCATAAAAGCGGCTCCATGTGCGCCCACCCCATTCCTACGCCACAATAGCAACTAGGAAAGGGTGGTTTGAGATAGAGGGGATGGCCGGGCGGGTTCGTGTGGATTCACAGAGCTTCACTCGAAGAAAGATGGTCACAGGTATGTAACCTACCATTCTTCTTCGAGAGCTCTGTGAATGCACACTTATGAAGATTTACCGAGCTAAGGTAAAGGAGGTGGGAACAAACCAGCCAAATATGAACAAAATGAACAGGTTTATTACAACCAACAACCCAAATAAATAACACATCAATATAAATATGAGTGGAAGGCAAGCTCCCACTTGTAAACACAGTGCAACAAGCACCATTCATGTCAGGCACACAGGCCTCACAGCATAAGTGCAACAAGCACCATTCATGTCAGGCACACAGGCCTCATAACAGTGAGTGCAACAAGCACAACTGAGAACATAAGTGCACAACTGGTGCAACTTGAACCCGTGAGTGGGTAAAGCGCTTTAACCGGTAGACTGTGCCCCCTACCGGGCACGGCACACACTTGAACGTTAGCTAGTGCAACCGGAGGGAAGAGTTCGACCTACCGGAACTGTCGACCGAACTGTGCATAAAGGGGGAGAGAGAGGGCTGCCTACTCGGCACCACCTCGAGGGCCCTTGGGGTTAGAATTGACCTACCAAAAGCCACCTCCCTTCCAAATAGGGTGTCTACCCGGTAGTGTGATGTGAAGGTGGAGGGTTGGCCCAGATGGCCGCCCTACAAATTTGGTCAGGGAATCCCTTGGAGAAAAGCGGTCGACGTGGCCACTGCCCTAGTCGAGCGACCCTTGACCCTAAGGGGACACGGCTGACGTGCTATCTGATAGCACAGTTCAACCAGGGAAGCCACCCAATTGGAGAGTCTTTTGGACGACACCGGCAAGCCCAGCTTGTCGGTGGCGTAAGAAACAAAGAGTCTAGTCGATCCACGGTAGTCCGCCGATCGGTCCTTGTAGACCCAGAGGGCTCTCCTGACGTCGAGGGCACCGAGCGTCGAGTCACTGTCCCCGGGTTGGGAGGGCCCCATGTCCGGGAGCACAATGTTGGTGTTTACGTGAACAGGGACACCACCTTAGGCAGAAAAGTGATGTCCGTTCGCAGAATGGCTCTGTCTGCCAAAAATAGCAGGTAGGGCTCGTCGACCCGGAGCGCCGCCAGTTCGGAAGGCCTACGAGCCGACGCGATGGCGACCAGGAAAACCACCTTCCAGGAGAGGAGCCGCAGGTCGATGGATGACAGCGGTTCGAATGGTGGGGATGTCAAGCAGGACAGGACCAGGTCGAGGTTCCAACCCGGTGTAGGTGGATGCACCGGGGCGGGTGTTGTTGACACCCCTCAGGAATCTCTTGACCATCGGGAACTGGAACAGCGAGGGACCATCCCTCTGCTGGTTCTGCCAGGTGAGGGCCGCCAAGTGGGTCTTCACCGAGGACATGGACAGACCCCTGTCGACCAACTCCGCCAGGAATTCCAGTACCGCCGGGACCGAAAGCGGGAAGACGTCAGCGGATCAAGAAGACTGGAACTTTGCATAGCGGGCGATGCAAGCTGAGTACGCCTTCGACGTGGCCGGCTTGTGGGCTGCTGCCAGGATCGCCGCTACTGCTGGAGAGACGTCTGGCGGCGGTGGATCCTCCATGCGGTTAAGTGCAAGGATGGAAGGTCCGGATGGAGGAGCATCCCCTCTCTCCGGTCAGCAGATCTGGCCGGTGAGGGAGTGGCATGTGGTTCTGGCCTGCTAGGTGGAGCAGGGTCGGGAACCAAACTTGTCTTGGCCAGTAGGGGGCGATGAGGATGCAATCGGTCCCCGAGAGCTGGATCTTCTCGATGATTCGGAGAAGAAGCGGGAACGGCGGGAAGAGGTAGAAGAACCCCGTCGTCCAGTCGAGGAGGAGTGCGTCCCGAGGCAACCCCTGGCGTGCATCCGGGGCAAGCCTGGCACCCAAAACTGGCAGTTGGTTGTTTTCCGGCGATGCGAAGAGATCTGCGTCTGGGAATCCCCACCGTTGAAAGACATGGTAGAGCTCGTCCGGATGCAGCATCCATTCGTGGGACGACCAGCCGGTTCTGCTGAGGGAGTCCGCCTCCACGTTCTCGACTCCCGGGAGATGAATGGCCCTGGGGGTCACTTGATGAAGGACGCACCACTCCCACAGGCTCTGGGCCAGGGCCAGGAGCTTCCTCGAGCCCGTTCCGCCCTGCTTGTTGACGTAGTACATGGCCACTATATTGTCTGTCCTGACCAGTACTACGTGTCCCCTGACTAGGGGCGAAGGCCGAAGAGTCTTGGCTATGGCCAAGAGCTCGAGGTAGTTGATGTGGTGGCGCTTCTCCACCGCCGTCCATTGGCCGTTGATCGACAAGTTGTTCATGTGGCCTCCCCAGGCCAGCATCGTCGCGTCGGTCATCAGCGTGATGGATGGGGTCAACGTGTGGAAAGGCACCCCTTTGCAGACGTTGGCTGGACGTCCACCACCGGAGGGAGTCCTTGACCGTCCTCGGGAGAGAGAGTCTCTTTGAGTGGTGTTCTCTGACCGGATCGAAGTGGTCGAGAAACCAGTGCTGTAGAGGTCTGAATCGGAGCCTTGCCAGCAGAGTGACTGCCACCGTGGACGTCATGTGGCCCAGCGTGACCTGGATCTGCTTTGCCGTGATGCAGGGCCCGGTGCAGCGTTGACCTCCCGTCGAAGTGCCTGGAATCTGACGTCTGGCAGATAGGCGAGCTGATCGACGGAGTCGAAGATCGCCCCGATGAACTTTATGGACTGGGACGGGCGAGCTGGGATTTTTCCTCGTTGAGCCGCAGGCCTAACGACGAGTAATTGCAGTGCCGTCGAGACCTGTTGGTGCAGCAGATCTGGAGACTGGGCCGCCAGCAGCCAGTCGTCCAGGTACGGGAAAATCCAGATTTTCTCCCTTCTCAAGTGCGCAGCCACGACCGACATGCACTTGGAGAATGTTCGGGGAGCCGTCCCGAGGCCGAAGGAAGGACGTTGAATTGGTACGCCCTTCCTGCCACCTTGAAGCTGAGGAAGCGTCGATAGGCAGGCCTGATCGAGATGTGGAAGTACGCATCCCGAAGATCTATTGAGGCGAAGTGGTCTCCTCTCCGAGCAGCGGGAGAATGGGCGACACTGACACCATCCTGAATTTCCTCGGCGAAACGTACGCGTTTAAGAGGTGATGCGACGCCAGGCATCGATGTAGCGGGCCAGGCGGTCTCCGAATGGTGGGTGAGGTGGTGGGGGTCGAAGGTTGGGGGGAGGCATGGTGGTGGCAGCGGTACCTAGCGAGGAGGCGGTGTCGTCCGTCGCCCCGTCAAACGCGGCGGTTGGACTGTCCATTGCCATTGTTATGGCGAGGTCTTGATTTATTACCCTGACGGGGTTGGTTGGCCTGATGCTGCTGTTGCTGTCTCGGCTGTTGTTGTTGCTGCTGCTGAGGGGCCGAGTAAGGCCGTGGAGCTTGGCGGTACTGTTGCCTGGGCTGAAACTTCGCCCGTTGGTAGTACCTAGGCTTTGGTTGTGGTTGGGGCCGATCCAGTTTGGCCGTCAGGACTCTAAAGTCGTGAGAGGCCTTTAGTTTATCGTCCGTGCCCGCAAAGAACAGTCCTGGCCGTCGAACGGAAGATCCTCGATGGTCTTCTTCGAATTTGAAGAGAGACCAGAAGATTTCAGCCACGCGTGCCTCTCGGATGGCGACACCGTGGGCCAGCAGCTTTCCTGAGGTGTCCCCCGTGTGGCGGGCCATCAAGATTTGGTGGTGTGCCAACGACTGTGCCTCTTGGGAGATGGAGAGAAGCGCAGTTTGTTGTTCTTGGGAGAGATCCTGGAAAAAGGGTTGGGCCCTTTCCCAGAGGATCTGGTGATAAGCTCCCATGCACGGCCCATAGTTGGCCATCTTGGTCAGCAAGAGTCCAGCCTTGTAGATCTTTTCGGCCAACTGTGTCTTGGTCTGAGGGGGGCTGTGGATTCTCTGCCTGAAGACTGGGAGGAGGTGACGATCATTGAGTTGGGAGTCGGGTGATCATGTAGCCAGCTCTTCTCCCTCTCATCTATTTTGTACCATGCCTCGATACGCCCGGACGTAGGAGGGATGGTCGATGGAGTCATCCACGAAGCCTTCACCACTTCTTCCAGTGGCTCCAGCATGGGAGGTGTGGTTGGGCAGCTTCCTCGACCTGCACCCTGCTGAACACGGGGCAGGCGCTGGATCTCGTGGAAACGTAGGGTTGCATCCCCAGAGATCTTGCCATCCGGCCGACTTGTTCACCGAAGCTCTTGCGTTGTCGGTCGGTGAAGACGAAGGTTCCACTCGCATCCTGTATGGGAAGGGGTCCTGTCCATGTTGAGGACAGGATGGAGCCCGATCTTGTCGATCGAGGGACCTCGCCATCTTCCATCTCATCACCCGACCAAGGCCGAACCGTGTCCTGGTTCGCCGGAGGCGGTGACTGAGGCGGCGACCTCGAGGTTGAAGGAACCGCAGCCATCACCGGAGGGGAGGCTTCGCTCGGCTGGGGCCAAGGCGAGCCGTGTGGTTTGTCTGCCCTTGTCCGGCGAGGTGACAAACAGTTGTCGGACCGAGGTCTGAGCGGGTGGGATTCGGACGATTGTCTGTACTGAGTCCTCCGGTGACACATGGTGCTCTACCCCTGTCTCCACAGCGAGAACAGGGGCAGGCGGGGAGTCGGGGCAGGAGACCGAAAACGATGACGTCAGAGTCCTGCGCCTCTTTGGCGATGGAGATCTCGAGGCTGCGGCCTCCAGAGACTTGCCCGGAGTCACAGGAACCAGGCCTCTGGTCTGGGCTCTATGGGCTTCCTCACTCGACCTCCATAGCTCTGTTGGAGGGAGTTCTCGAAATGGCCGACCTCTGGGAGAGGCCCAACGCCATTGAGCTCGCCCCGACCGGCGGGGTGGAGGCAGCTGAACCGTCTCTGTCGTCACAGTGCAGGGCCTCTTTGGCGCGAAGTCTTCGATGAGACAGACTTCGTGCCCTTCTCCTTCCGTGGACGCTTCTTCCCGGCCGGGTGAGCGGTCGACACGGTGGGGGCCGGAGCAGCCGCCCCGGTCCCCAAGGAGGTAGATGGGACAGCTGTCGCCATCTCTGGAGGGTAGAGAGCACGCTCCGTCAGGTAGGCCTGAAGCCTCCGGGCTCTCGCTCTTCTGGTGTGCGACGAGAAGGCCTGGCAGTGTCGGCAGACAGGAACAACGTGCCCCTCTCCGAGACATCGAAGGCACTTCGAGTGACCGTCGCAGTCCGGGATCTTGCCACCGCAGGATAAACACTTTTTGAAACTGGTTGTGGACATGCTATGCTCACACAACCAGCCGAATTTCCGATGTTGCCCAAGTGGCGGAAAACAAAGGAATAGGGTGTGCGCGCATGGAGGCGCCTTTTATGCCCTCCGGGTCGGCTGGGCGGAGCTACCGCCAAAACTTTTCAAACTGGGAAAGTTTCCGTTGGAAGCCAGCGCTGGCGCGCAAACTTCATAAGTGTGCATTCACAGAGCCCTCGAAGAAGAAACATTGTTCTGTAAAGAAACAAGCTTCTTTATAAAGCTTCAGCTAGTATCAAGTAGAACATTTTCCAATCTTGACACTGCATATGGCCTCTTCCCTGTTGGCTGCCAGTCCTTCCCATGCCAATGCAATAATCATTATTTAGGATACAAAAGAGCAACAGTTAAAGGATCTCTGGGTAACAAAAATGCAAAAAGAGCTCTGGGAAAATTTCCCTGCCCACATGCACCAGCAGAGGCTGCTGCTCACCTCATTAAAAATACATGCCAGCTAATAATTTAATTTACCTGGGGAAGTCAAAGGGGAAGTGTGAACAATCTGAAAAGAGGAACACTTTGTTAGTTTATCTAGTGTACAGCAGGCTGTTAAGCCAATTTCCATTGCTGGTTGAAAATAATTCACTTCATCTACAATATCAAGTTGGTTTAATGAATAGAGAGGAGGCGGGGAGAGAGTCTGCTGTTGGCACAGGTCTATCAGTCCTTTCCATCTAATTCTAAGGTAGCTTCTTCAGAACTAAGCTGATGTCTGATGTCAATAATGGAGTAGATAAGGGTGAACAAACTGAAACTTAATCGAGAAAATTCAGACACTTTCCTGATTAAGTTTCAAAGGACATAAATCTTTTGTTGAAATTACTTTGTTGGCTACTAGTTTGTTTCTAGGCACAACTGAATGCTTTTTGTGGCTTGTAGAGACTAGGCTTGTGCATTTCGGCTGAACCTTGATCCATTTCTGCTAGATGGATTCCAGTAGACCCAACTTCCATTTTTGCACTCCTCCCAAAAATGGGCATGTAACTGGGAAGCCTTTTTCGATCCTCACCCGAAAAATACAGCTAGATCCAGCCCACTGGCAGCAATGGGGAACTTACAAGGCTCCCTTTTCTGTTCCTGGGAACCTTTCCTTTTTTCCTCTTCAAGGGAGCCTGGGTTTCAGCAACAGAGTTAAGAAAGCACCCTTCCTGGGATCATTTCTTTTTTCCCTTCAAGGGAGCCTGGGCGTTAGCAATGGTAAGACTCCAGTGCAATGACGTTCTCCTCTTTTGTCCTCTGTAGTATTCAAAATTACCATCAGAGAACCTTCAGAACCCTCCTGAGGAGACTGTAATGGAAGAAGCAATAAAACATACTTCTCTTTTGCTGCTACTGGGATCTCAGTTTTTCTAGTGCCTAAATCTTGAGTCCTTGTGTGGGGAAAAATAACTATTTTAGGGATTTTTTGTGATGAGTTAGAAAAGTTGTTGTGCTATTACTTTCTGATTAATTAATGTGTATTAACCAATAGTATGCGTTAGTAAATGGCATTTTCCCCCATCATCTGTTGCTGTTTTAACTCCCACAAAGTAAAATACGGGTGCTATTGAGAGTTTGTTAAGTATTTGAATCAGTGCTCAGTTGCTATACCTGTCTTTTACTTTCTGTCATCTGAAATTCTTGAGCTGACTGCATCAAGATTATTCTTTAGTTCCATCTTCACTCCAGACAGAGGGCCAACAAAGGATATTGTCATACTCAATCACTGCGTGTTCCACTTCAGGCCAGGGTTTTCTTTTAAAAGCACTGTTGTTTCCAAAAACTATTTTCATTTTCCTCCACAGCGTGTCACAAAGCCATGCCTTCTCATTTTGTCATGTCTCTGGGGGACGACATATCAGGTTTGTGATAAGACACATCTGCTTAGGTCATTTATGTTGCTTAAGATCCATCAACATGTCACAGAGTGGTTGAGTCAAAGGGACAGGAACTGTTAAAGACTAGCCACATCCTCTCAGTTAGGGAAATATAAAGCCGGGCAGCAAATTCACTGGCTAAGAATTCCTTATTGGAGTGAGCAAATACTCCTGTGTTAACATTGAATGAAGGATACTTGACATATCCCTACAACATCTCTGCATGCATTCAACCAAGATAAACTATCATGGGGCTTTCTTGGCATGATTTGTTCAGAGAAGGTTTGCCACTGTTTCCTGCCACGTCTGAGAGAATGTGACTTGGCCAAGTTACCCAGTGTGTGTTCATGGCAGAGCAGGGATTCAAACCAGAGTTGTAGTCCAAACCACTACACCATGCTATCCTTCTATATAGATTACAAAAGCCCTTTGAGCCTCTGAGCGAGTTTCTCTTTCTTTAGAGTTGTAGAAAGGATATTATACAGGCAATCCCCAAGTGACAAACAAGATAGATTCTGTAGGTTAGTTCTTAAGTTGAATTTGTATGTAAGTTGGAGCAGGAATATTTTTGATGTGTAACTCCACCTATATCTATATCTATGCTTTGGATAGCATAAGGAAGAGTTAACACCCCAGTTATGTTTGTTTTGCTGTCTGTGCCCCTGTTCAGGAGCTTTCGCGCCGCTTTCTGTCCCCATGATAACTGGATTCTGAAAAAATTGTTTTATTGTGGAAATAAGGATTGTTGATAAAGCTTCAGTAGAGACACCTTTCCCCCCATGATAATTCTCTCATGTTAATTTTCTTTCTGAGGGGTAGATTTTTCTCACATCCTGTTGTTTCACTCCCCTTCTTAATTCCAAAACTTTTAAAAAATTTTAATAAATCATATTGTGGAAATTACATTTTTAATCAAGATCAAATACAAATCATTGGTATGATTGCTTCCCCTCCATCCCCCCTCCCAAAATCTACGCAAACATGTATACATAAAAGACATATAGTATACTTCAGAACAGTGCCTACAATTCCCCATTACCAATAATTATTCCCCATTACACTATTAACACCCCCCCCCTTTTGCTTCCCATTGCAGTGACCTCACCCTCGTTCATAAGTCAGAATTTTGTAACTCGGGGACTGCCTGTATAATATTATGTGTTTAAAAGCTATCAAAAATGTGTCCTTTAATTTTCTCAAGAAAAATGTAGGACTAAGGACCTCATCACAAAGTCCAGGCAAAGCATTCTGCTTCACCTGGTTTCAGGAAGAAAAGAGAGGTGCAACTGGGCAAATCTATCACCTCACACACAGTTACCTCTCAGCGACACTTTCCCCATCACCCTTCCACCGAAGACCCAGCCTGGCTCAATTGGGTTAACAACAATGGAGGGAAGCCGAGTCTTGGATGGGGTTAGGGATAAGTCAGGCAATGCAGGGAGTGGGCTGATAGGTTTTCCCTGCTGGGCATCGCCGAACTTACTTGGAGCAGCCTGAGAATGCAGGTAGAAATTGCATGCAGAAAGAATCCCCTTATTACACTGTTTTTGTTTGTTTCCGTGCCTGTGGAAAACTAGCATACTTTTAAGAAACTAAACTTCAAATCTATTGAAAGACAGCAAAATTATCTAAACCTGAACGACTATGCTGTTGGTCATTAAGCACTTTAAAAATAGTTAACAACCACTACTTAAAATGTGGTTTATTTGCTGTTGTCGTGTACCTTCAAATCATTTCTGAGTTATGGTGACTCTATGTCAAACCTTTCACAATGTTTGGCTTTGCCAAGCCTACCCAGTGGGTTTCTATGGCTGAGAGGGGATTCAAAGCCTGGTCTACAGAGATGCAGTCTAATGCTTAAACTACCATTTGATTCGACAGTCCCCTGGACAGCTGGCCCTAAACATGGCCTAAAATCTTGTCCTTGCACCTTGCTACTGTTCTATCTAAAGTAATAATTATCCAGTCGAAATTGCTAATCCTTCTGCTGCTATATGACCTTTGCACTTTACCCATTACACCTACCATCTAAATTGTTGTACATTAGTCTGCCCTCCTACAACGAGACTTGAATTATACTACTGGTTGTTGATTCAGATGCTTGGTTAATTTATTTTATTTTATTGTTGTTATAATGTTGCTTATATTGTTTTTATACTAATGATTGCATTTTGTACATACTATGTTTTAACTGTTGACTGGGCTTGGCCTCATGTAAGCTGTCCTGATTTCCTTCGGGGAGATTGATGTGGAGTATAAAAATAAAGTTATTTATTATCAAGTTGAAAGATAACTATTGTATTTCACTACGGTCATGCAAAATTATGGGATGTACTAATGAGGAACTGCTGTATATGGTTTAACTTTCAGATATTTACCGCTTTTAGTACTTTTTGCAAGGTAGTTGAGATCCTATCACTCCTCAGAACTTTTCACAGTTCGCAGTTACCATGATGTTGTAGCAATGTGACTTTTTCATGACCCCTTAGAATAGATGCATGTTCCTTAAAATATATATTGGCAAACCTTTGCTATAATGTGGGCATCCATATATGACTTTAGTCTGCTTTCACTAGTTATCATGTGCCATTGTTTCAATGAAGGTAACATCTTGCTAATGAAGACCAGAGCAGTTGGAAAATATAAGAGCTATGTGTTTTTGTTCACTTGGGGGGAAAACTCTTTGAAAACTTTCATTTCATTTAAGGTAGGGATGGGGGTGGCGGGAAAGATGGGAAAAAGCTGACAGTCCATTAAAAATTCATGTGGACTGTTAATTCCACCAAAATGTCTTCAGTAATTGGATAGAATTTCTAGCAAGTGCCAGGTATTTAGGATAAAAAAATGTCTCCTGACTTTGGTATTATAATCCAAAAAACTCTCATTAGTTCTTCCAATGTATTTAAATATAATTTCTCCCTCCCAAGTTTTAAGGTGATGAAAAAAAGATTAAAAAATGATCCCATAACAGTCTCTACAAGTATTTTACATTCACTGACCTTTCATGTAATTTGATATGTTCCTTTGGATGTCTATTCCAAGTGTGTTGGGTAAGAACTTGATTTATAAACAGTATGTGCAAGCAGGCTTTTTATATACTTTGTTCGCACCATCAGATTCTGTCTATAGTCACTTGTGGTCTATTTGCAATTCATTAAAGTACTTTACTTTATGCAAATTGCTATTCCCCCTACTTTCCATTCCCCATTTAAGTAAAAGTGTTAGGAAACTATATTCAGTGGGGGGAGCTCTTCGTGCAATGAAAAAAGTATTTCATTCTTTTAACAGAAGCCCTGGCACTAATCCTGTCTACTCTTCCGAGGAATGGCAGGAGTTTTGCTGTAGGTAACCTTGGTGACATGAGAGATGAGTAGCCTGCATGCTATTAAAACAGCCAATATTTTGATTAGAAAACTCCAGTGCATAAAACCCTTCTTCTTCCTCATTGCCTGTCTGATCAACAAGTCATGAGGTAGCCAGTTTGTCCTATATATCAGAAACCGAACACTGTTGATGGAGCTGGTGAATCAGTCATATCTCCATATGCTGCAGGACCTATCTGAAAACAGAGAATCATAGAATAATAGAGCTGGAAGAGATGACATGGATCATTCAGTCCAACCCCCTGGCATGCAGAAAAAGCACAATCATAGTACACCTGACAGATGGCCGTCCAGCCTCTGCTTAAAAGCTTCCAAGGAAGGAGCTTCCATCACACTCCACTGCTGAACAGCTCTTCTGTCAGGAAGTTCTTCCTAATGTTCAGGTGGAATGGCCTTTCCTGTAATTTGGACCCATTGCTCTTAGTTTCCAGGGCAGCAGAAAACAAGTCTGCTTCCTCTTCCCTATGAAATCCTCTCACATATTTATACATAGCTATCATGTCTCCGCTCAACCTTCTCTTCTGCAGTCTAAACATAGCCAGATCTTTAAGACGCTCCTCACAGGGTATGGTCTCCAGACCTTTAATCATTTTAGTTGTGCTCATCTGGACACCTTCCAGTTTGTCACTATCACTTTTAAACTGTGGTGCCCAGAATTGAACTCAGTATTCCAAGTGGGGCTTAACTGAAGCAGAATAAAAAGGCTCCATGACTTCCCTCAATCTAGACACTATACTCCTTTTGATGCAGATGAAAAAACCCTTGGGTTTTTAAGCTGCTGTATCACACGGTTGGCTCATGTTCAACTTGTTGTCCATTAAGAGTCCAAGATCATTTTCACATAGACTGTTGTAGAGCCAGGCATCACCCATTCTGTATCTTTGCATTTCATTTTGTTCTGCCTAAATGTAGAATCTTAGAGTTGTTCTTACTAAAATTCATTTATTTGGCCCAGCTCTCTAATCTGTTAAGGTCATTTTGAATTCTGATCCTGTCCTCTGGAGTATTAGCTATCCCTCCTAATTTGGTGTCACCTGTAAACTTGATAAGCATGCTCTCTAAGCCTTCATCCAAGTCATTAATAAAGATGTTGAACAGCACTGGGCCCAGGACTGAACCATGTGACACTCTCTCTACTAGTCACTTCTTTCCAGGATGAAGTGGCACCATTGGTGAGCACCCTTTGGGTTTGGTCACTTAACCAATTACAGATCCACCAAATAGTAGCATTGTCTAGCCAACATTTGACTAGTTTGTTTGCAAGAAGGTCATGGGGAATCCTTACCAAAATCAAGATATGCTACATCCACAGCATTTCCTGCATCTACCGAAAAAAAGAAAGAAGATTAGTCTGGCATGACTTGTTTTTGAGAAATCTATATTAACTTTTAGTAATCACAACACTTATTTATTTTTTATTTATTTAGCGTATTTATATCCCGTCCCATCCCCCTCTCTCTCCCTCTCATTTTCCCTCCTCCAGTCAGCTGAAACTTCTCCTGTTCTCCAAGAATTCTCAAATTATTGCCAGTGGTTCTGAAATGACTTCTGCTAGTTCCTTCAGTACTCTTGGATTTAGTTCATCTGGCCTTGGAGACTTGAGTTCATTTAGAGAAGCCAGGTATTCCTGGACTAATATTACCTCTTTTGAGTTATATTTCTCCTATTGCCTCATCAGCCCCATATTGCTTAGGTTGGGGTATTGCTCATGAGGATAGAGATCTCAAACAAGATTGAAAGACATGCAGTGATAGTAGACAAATTAAATAGTCTAATATTGGTATTAGGCTAAATGAAAAGAACAATTTTTTCTGCAATTCCTTCATAAGATAGTAATTTATGTATTGAACTAGGAAAACAGATTTCCAATCCCTACTTGGCCATGGAAACATACAGGGTGGCCTTGAGCATGTCAAACTCCCTTGGCAAACCTCCTCTGAGCAAATCCTACCAAGAAGATCCCATGATAGCTTTGTCTTAGGGTCAGCATAAGTTGGAAACAATTGAATGACATACAGAAACAAAAGCATTAACACAATATATGTAAAGAAAATTAGACTTTTATATATATATCTGCATGTTGCACTTTGGGCACATAGCTCTCACTTGGACAATTGGTAATAGGTCTGATACTAGAGATAGGCTATGATGTTATGAGCAGAAAGAGATAGCTTATTGCAATACTGTAGGATGGAGGATGTTCTTTGGACCATTGGATATCACTAAGCTTTGCACTAGCTCGACACGTAACTAAATCAGACTCAGATCAGGTGAATCTTTTTTAGGCATATGCAGATGATTGAAGAGTCCCAGATTTTGCTCCTGTTCTTTCCAATGTTATACTGAGTTAAAATAAACTAGCTTGAAGAGATGATAAAAAAATGTCTGATTGCACAAAGAACTGACAGAAAATATTCTGGGATAAGCAAAATGTGTATAGATTAACAAACCTTGGAGGCCTACAACATTGCTTGAGCTTACAAACCCCTGCTAAGGTCTGTTTTTCTAGGCACGCAGTGCTTGCCAAGCACTACTATTAATTTTTTTTTTAAAAAAAATCTTAAACAGGAATTGTATATTCCACCAGACAATGAACTATATCTTCCAAAGCCCATGGTGAGAATGCTGGAAACTGCAAACTTTAAAAATCTACAAGACCATTCTCATCCTATAGCTCTTATTATGGCTATCTACGTCTTCTGTAGGCACAAAGTTAATGCATCTTTAATTATTGAATAGGGGAGGGGATTTCAAAATATGTCACCTGCATGAGCTTTGTCCTCGTTGTCATCCAGCTTGGGGTGGAAGGGGTTATTAGCAACCTGGCACCTCACAAAGCTCTCTGTTAAACACTTTCTAGTGAGTCACTATATTTCCTTTAACAGTATATTATTTGGATGGTAGTGGAGTCCCATGTTTGTTTATAGTCCCCCCAAAATATACGAAGCATTTTGAAGGGTTTGTCTAGCTTCTGCCTGTGACCAGTTGCTGACTGTATTCATAAATACAGAATTTTTACTGGCTCCCAGACCTAAGTCCCCCTCCCCCCCCCCAGCAAAAAAGCCCATTTCTAATCCCATTTGTAGTAGTTAATAAAGTCTCTATAGTTTTTTAAAAATGTATTTTTACCCTTAGCAATGGCTGATAGTCCCAAAACTCCAGTGCCCTTGTCACTCTTGAGCTTTCCAATCTTCTTGGCAAAATGATGTTTTGCTTAGCAGGAGCTTCTGATCTAGTCCCAATTGTTTCAGTTTTATTGAGGAATTCTTCCTGAGCAGTTATTTTCCTTGATAGCATTTTTTAACCACACCAGCAGCCGCGGTCATTTCAAGCTCAGTTATCCCAGTGCAAAATGATCTGCAGCTTCCCAAGGTTCAGTAGCAGTAAAGTTTTTAACGCTATTTTACCAGAGTCCCTTGGGTCTGCCAGAGGTTTCTTCTCTTAATATTCCATTATGTCTGACATGTTCTTGCCAGTCATGCAGAGAGATTGGATCTTGCACTCTGGCCCCGCAGGTTATCATATGAGCTCCCCCTCTACCCTTTGGACTTTTTCAGCTCAGAGTTGGTGCTGGAAAAACCTCTTCTTTTACTCAGAAGTTTATGAGGGCAACAAAAATCAGCCAGCAAATATCCTGCAAGTCTTGGACTAAGAGGAGGAGATATTGGGATGGAGTAATAGTCAAAAGTTGATCACATTAAGTAGGATGCCCCAAAGATGATGTCAGTGTGACAATGACTCATTTTGGGTTTCAGTCTGAATATGAAGGGGACTCTGCAAACTGCTGAACCTTCCACTCCACCTTAGGTCCTATGCTGGGGGAAAAGGAAGAAGATAGATAGATAGATAGATGATTGATTGATCGATAGACAGTCAGATGATAGATGGATGGATGGATGGATGGGAGTCTCATCTATACTGTTATACTGCAGATGGGCCCAGATAGATATGTTTATTTTGAGGGAGACTGAAGGGACATCATATACAAGAAAAAGCATGAACATAAACCAATGGATTCAAATAACAAGAAAAGAGATTCCACTAAACACGAAGGAAACCTTTTACTGTAAGAGCTGTTCAACTGTGGAATGGACTACTTTAGAGGATGATGGGTTCTCTGTCTTTGAAGATCTTCTAATGGAGGCAGAGTGGGGCAGGAGTGCTTTGATTATGTATATTCCTACATGGCAAGAGATTGGCCCTAGTGGTTTAAAATGTAAGGATGGATTTGCCACCATTGCCCTGATACAAATTGAATAAACTATGCTTCTGCTGAAATATTGTTTTATGTTCCTATCTATATTGATGATTTTAATCCATTTGATGTTTAATATTTGTTCAGTATTCCAGAGCTACTGATCAACTTTTAAAAAATTATATCTATCAAAACCTACAGACAAGAATATAAAACATTATAATATTATACATATACATATCACATATCTACTACTACTACACTACAAACTGTACGCTATAAACTACAAACAACTGAAAGAATAATTTAAAAAAAACATACTGACAGATTACTGGAAAAGAAAAAAAAGTGGGCAAAAAAGTTGACTTCCAACTTCCTGCAAGTTGTATATAAAATAAGAAAATCTTCTTTCCCCTGTATTCATAATACCTTACACTTCTACTGTTTTAATCTGAATGACTGGTTCTCAGATCTCGTGAGTACTATCTTCTCTTTTTAAAAAAAACAACACTAAATTGATCCCATTCTTTCCAAAAACTACCCAGTGATTTTTCTCATAACAAAATAATTTGTCCATTCAGTCAATTCAAACATTCATACATTCAGTCAATTAAAATATCATCTACTTTTCCTGAAACTGATTATCTGTAATCTTCCACTTCCTCACATGTAACAATCTTGCCACAGTGACTATATGTTGTAGCAGCTTTGCATGTTATTGAGCTCAACTTTTAGCAAATATTTTCACTGATAATAACTATATTTTTGGACAATACAATGTCTATTATAAATTCTTGTTCAGTGTTTGGGAAAGTCCATGTCTTGAAAAAGTGAAATTTGAAGATCCACCCCCCCCCCCTACACACACACAAGACCGCCCCAACTTCACTAACACACTCAAAACACCTATTAACTGGCAATGGATTTCAGTTCCCAACAGCTTGGTAAGATTGCTAGTGTGGAGGAAAGATGGTAGCTTCAACCTAAAAATGTGGAAAGCCACAAATTGCCCAAGAATATGTCTAATTCTTTTCATTGGGTCAATGGAACTTACAAATGATTAACACCAGCTGGTCAGTATCCACAGATTGCATTAACATTCTTCTATTGCATGTTAGAATAGGTTATCGGGGTTTTTGGGAATCTATAGCCTTTGTAAGAAATCTATCCTACCATGCTGTGTTCAGGCAACAATAATTCTACCTCTTGGCTCACATTATGGATTTCCTTCATTGAAATACATATCTGCAACTATAAAATTTCTAAAATGCCACCAAACCACACCTATGGCAGGAAACGATAGTGCTGACAGTGTAGCTTCAGACAAAGTAACTACGGAACATAATTTGAATGCAAATGAAATGCTAATCTCCATATAAGAGTAAAATTCAATAAAATAAGCTTGTGCGGAGTAAAGATCTTTTGGACCTCAAGCCATTCTTTGACTTTGACATGTGACTTTTTTTCGGCATCAGTTTGCCAACATTTCAGAGTTCAAAAAATTTCACTCTGTTAGGCACTTTAGTTCTCTGAATCTTCTTTTGAAACAAATGCACTCCCAGACAATTTCATTTATTAATATCACATGATTCTGATTCTAAGGCAGCAAATAAAAATTATTTGCAAGGAGAAAGTATTAACTGTGTACTCTTTTGAGTAAATATGATGGGATTCTGTGAAGATCTTAATTCTGTTTCTCTTTTCTATTATTCAGTCACCAAATATAAATTACGCAGTTTTAATAAGCCACCCTAAGTCCCCCCTCAGGGGTTGAGAAGGGCGGGTTAGACATGTGGGAAATAAATAAATAAATAATAACAGATATAGATTGGCTATGTGCAGAGGATCAGTGTATTTTGGGAATGTACTTACTACCTTCACTTACTGGGAAACGGCTGCTGTGATCATTGTGGTCTGATTTCAGATTAATGGAGAGGAGGTCACAATGATTTCAGCATCTACTTTCCAATATGTGGGGATTAGAGAGACTAGCATTAACTTTTCATAACTCTTAAACTAGGTTCAATGTGAGGATTATGAATACACGAGCAAATAACAATCTATTGCTTATTCATAACTGCCCAACAGGATTCTAGCAATGTATTATATGCTCAGAGGGTCACAACAGGGAGGGTCTGGCTATCCAGATACCATTGAACTTTGTGCCCATCTGCAAATGCTGAGGAGATGTTCATTCATCAACAAAGAAATGATCACAAATCCTCTACGATCTGAAGATGCAGATTATGGATCTCATCACATTGAGGCAGGGAGGGGTTCACCACACATCATGGTAAATCCATCAAGGCCTGACAGGGGCATGGAGAACCTGTCGCTCCGCACCCCGCATTGCCCACCTTCCCCCTCAGCTCATCCCATGGGGGGAAGAGTTACGACCCGGCTTCCCTCCATTGTTTCCTATGCAACACCGGAAGTAGATCAGTGTTGTGTGGTTATTTATTTGTTGTGTCAGGAGTGACTTGAGAAACTGCAAGTCACTTCTGGTGTGAGATAATTGGCCATCTGCAAGGACGTTGCCCAGAGGATGCCCGGATGTTTTGATGTTTTACCATCCTTGTGGGAGGCTTCTCTCATGTCCCCGCATGGGGAGCTGGAGCTGTTCATCCACCCTCTCCCCGGATTTGAACCTCCAACCTGTTGGTGTTCAATCCTGCCGGCACAGGGGTTTAACCCACTGAGCCATCAGGGTGTTGTGTGGTGTAAGCCAGTGGGCTCTGTGGCTCAAGTGAACTCAAAGTGTTGTAGGACGGGCAATTTTGCCCATCTGATGAGGTCACAAAAAGACTGCACCTCTTATTTATTTATTTAGGTCTGTTACAATACTGAACCGCTTGGCCTCTGATATCTTATCTATATCTGTACTTCAGATTGTGATAGAAAATTTGTTGTGACTGTATCATCACAGTTCCTAAAAGGTCTCATCAAACATTCACACACACACACAATATTGTGAATGTATGTGTGCACACACAAAGAATTTATGGTCTATGTTCCAAAGAGGACATGACAGCCAGATAAACCTGATAAATGGGGCATGCGAGAGGATGAAATAACAAAACCAACACTTTAGTACAAAATATATAAGTGTAATCTCACATCTGCAGATATAACATCAGAGAGAGGCTTCCAGGAGAAGGAAAAAACAAGATGCCAGATTAAACTAGTTTTTGTAGTTTCTCGATATATTTAATCATAGGATATTCTCTCTGGTTTGGAAGTTTTATAGGATTTGGAAATATGTTCCAGCCAGGCAGATGGGAGGTGAAAAGAATATATGTCTCTATTCAACATATTAGTCAACGACTTCCAGATCAGTCATTGCTGTAGAAAGCAAATAATGGTTTTCTGAGATATGCACACAGGTGCATGCATGTTTTCAGAGTAACATACGTCTTTCCTATGATAAGGTAGTAGATGTCCATTACAAATCCATTCCTCTTTGGAAGCTCTTTAAGATCCCAAAACATTTTCTTATTCTTTCAGCATTATCATTTGAATGTTTACTTGGGGAAAAAACTTCATTATGGCCCCTTCTACACTGACATATAAATTCTAAATTATCTGCTTTGAACTGGATCATTTATAGGGCAGTGTGGACTCATAAAATTCAGTTCAAAGAAGATAATATGAATTATCTGACTTGATAATCTGGATTATATGGCCTACATTCTCTTTCAAATATTTAAGCATGGCTTTCATCTCACCTTTTAACCTTGTCTTCCTCAGACTAAATGTATCAATCTCCCTAAGGCCCACTTCTACACTGTCCTTATATCCCAGGTTATCTGCTTTGAACTGGATTATATGAGTCTCCACTGCCATATAATCTGGGATAAGCAGGTAACGTGGGATCAGATCCTTGGATATACAGTGTGGAAGGGGCCTTCCAGAACTTTTACCATTTTGGTCACCTTTTCCTGGACATGTTCCAGCATGTCAATATCCTTCTTGAATTCTGGTGCCCAGAATTGTGGGCATAGTATTCCAGGTGAGGTCTCATCAAAACAGAACAGAGTGATACTATTACTCCACTCCAGCTAGATACTATACTTCTATTCATGCTGCCCAGAAATGACACTGGCCTTTTCAGCTGTTGACTCATGGTCACCTTGTGGTCTACTAAGACCCCTTGATCCTCTTCACATGTAATGTTATCAAACCAAGCATCACACATCCTATATTAGTGAATCTTTTCTGCCTATATTTAGTACCTAACTTTTCTCCCTGTTGAAATTTATTTTGTTAATTTTGGCCCAACTCTCTAATCTGCTAAAGTAATTTTGAATTCTAAAATTTATCCCTCCTAATATGGTGTAATCTCCAAATTTAATAACTATGTCTTGTATTCCCAGCCTGTAAAAAAAGAAGTAATTAGCATGGCATGAGCTGTTGAGAAACCCTTGTTGACTTTTGATCATGACATGCCTTTTAAGTGCTCACTGGCTGTTCAATCATCTGCTCTGCAATCTTTCCTGGTATTGATGTCAAGCTGACTAGATAGCAATGGTTGGGGTCCTCATTTTTTCCCCCCTTCAGGAAGACGAGAACAACATTTGTCCTCCAGTCTGCTGGAACTTCTCATGTTTTCCATGAATTTTCAAGTATTGTTGCCAGTGGTTTTGAGATTACTTCTGCCAGTTCTTTTAATACTCTTAGATGTAATATTCTTAGATGTAGTTCATCTGACCCTGGAGACTTTGACTCTTTTGAAATAACTAGTTATTGCTGATCTATCACTTAACGTAGTCTTTGCTGCAATTCTTCTACTGCATTATCTGCTCAATTTCCCCAGGTTGAGTCCTGTTTTGCTTTTGTGAAAAAACAAGGCAAAGAATGTATTGAATATAATAATTCCATCTTTTCTCTGCCCCATCTTTAGCATTTTGCCATCTTCATATAACTCCACTGGCTACTGGTTCATTTCCAGGATCAATTTAAAGTGTTGGTCATGACCTATATGGCTTAGGTCCAGACTATTTCAAAAAAAGTTTCTCTCTGTTTGAACCTTCCAAAATTTATATATCTACAGGGGAATGCTTTCTTTCAGTCTCACCACCATCACAAGCTTATTTGGTGAGGCCACAAGAGGGAGTCTTCTCAGTGGCTGCTCCCTCCTCTGGAACAGCCTTCTGTGAGGGGTTATGTTGCCCCTTCACAGACTTTTTGTTTACGTAGGCTTGTAAGATGCAAGCAGAAGAGCCGCTTACTAGAACTGTGTGTGTGTGTTTTTGACTTTTTATGTCTTTTCCGTGATTTATATGGTTTTAAAACTGAACTTCTTTGGGGGGGCACCTTGGGTTTAATTCGGAGAGAACGGTGGCATACAAATCATGGAAGCTAAGCAGGGTCGGCTCTAGCTAGTATTTTGATGGGAGACTGCTAATGAATACCAGGTGCTGTAGGCTCTATTTCAGAGAAAGGAAGTTGTAAAACCACCCCTGATGATTCATTAACAGGAAACTGGAAGGCACATACATACACACAGAAACAAATGCAAATGAGATAGTTGTAGGTTTTTTGGGCTATATGGCCATGTTCTAGAAGCATTCTCTCTTGACTTTTTGCCTGCATTTATGGCAGGCATCCTTAGAGGTTGTGAAATTGTGGATGCCTGTCCTAGATGCAGGTGGAACATCAGGAGGGAACGGTTCTAGAACATGACCATATAGCTTGAAAAACCTACAACAACCCAGTGATTCCGGCCATGAAAGTCTTCGACAGTACAAATGCCCATGAGCCAAGTAGTTCTTAATGCATGAGCTGGAAGAAACCTACAAGTGGAAGCTGAGCAGAGTGGAAAAAAGCTGGGATTACAATTGGAAAAGAAAGAAAACCTATTACTTCTCTGTGTGAAATAGATTGGTTAATCTTTTAAAAAAATATTGTTGTGGTTTGCAGTTATTGGTTGCCTATCCCATATCTAAAGTTGTACCACACAATGAAACGGGCATGCATTTGTACAATCAAATGTTTAGGGTCAACATTTGTGGAAACAGATGAATAAATTAAAACATGCACATTGTGGTGGTGGGGAAGAGTTCCTGATAAGGAGGAAATCAATGCAGTACTGTACATGAATGAAGGCACACTTTGAGACCAATTTCACTTCCCAGAACAAGACATGGCTAAACCAGTCCCAGGCCCCATCTACACTGCCATATAATGCAGTTTGAAACTGCTGAGTCTACATTGATCATATAACATAGTTTAAAACTGCATTATATGGCAGTGTAGATGGGCCCATAGTCAACTGAGGCTCAGTTCTGTATAAGCATTTTTTAGAATTTCATTGTCAGATAGATAGAATCTTCAGATCCAATTTTGGTATATTTTTCTGCTCTAAGGTATTACAGAAGGGCCTAAATTGCATTTAGGACCTTATCACATGCCCACCCCACTTTCCAGTGTCATTTCACCAGCAAGCATGGCAAAACGGCAGGTACATAGGGTGACTCTGATGAGGGAAGCATCGCTATGCTGGAGCAGAAGCCTTCTCATGTTAAGGTCTCGTCCTAGGATGCTTCCACGACAGATGGGGGTGGGATCTCCCCCCAGCAGTTCGTCATGTGATGGGCTGCATGCTCATCCATCCCTCAACTGGCTGGCAAGTGTCCTAGGACACTTAAATTGGTAAACGTGATGAGGCATTTAATCCAAACTAAAATAGACACATTCTTTTAATTGTTGACTATCAAGTCAACATATGGTTGAATCCTCTTGAATTAGTGGGTCTGCTCTGGTCAGGACTAACAAGTATTTTTGAACAAGAAGTGTTTGTTGATTTGTTTGTTGTATTGATATCCCACTTCCTCTCTTTCAAATAAGAGTCGAAGTGGCTATGATTCAGTGTTCTGTAAAGCCAGCTCACACCTAATAGTTATGTTCAGAACACTTCACTGTTTGTTCCATTCCAATTCTTATTTTTCTAAATCCATAAGGCTTAAATGACAATGCATTTTTCAGACATTGGATTCTAGTACTTTTGTGTTTGTGTGTGACCTTTGCACTGCAGCCTTAAAAGCACTGTGCCTCCACAAATCCCATTTATCTCATTGGGATTTATGCCAGCATGGCTTTTTTAGGATCAAGGTGGATTCACACAAGCATGTTTCACATGACAAATACGACAATAATTTGATTACCTTTTGATCTCTAGAAACTCAGAACACATCATCTATCATATATAAAAGATTAATCATCATCTACAAGCAATACCAGTCACAAGCACTTTTGATGAAAGACAGGAATGCACATATCTGTGTTTATTATGATGCACTCGTGGCATCTTTTGCAGCAATTGTTGAGATCTGCATGAATTTCCTGTACATATTTTTTTGTGTTCTGTACAAGAGATCAATCTACATAGTAATGTGTGGGATGTCTCCATTCACTTTAAAAGTCTTGCAAAGATCAGTTAGCCCTGCATATCTGCAGATCCTACAACCATGGATTCACCATCCAAAGCTGGAAAAGGTTTTTTTTAAAAAAACTAAAAAGCAAACTGATGTTTCCATTTTATATAGGGGGCACCATTTTACTTCACCATTGTATTTTATATAGGGGAAACCATTTTACTTCACCATTGGTCTTGAGCATCCAAAGATTTGGGTTTCCTTGTGTTATCAAGCCACAGCATCCTCCCTCCCCCACCAAAAAAGATTTATAGTTCATCAAGAGACTTCTAGCAAATAATATGACTTTTGGGTTGCTGTGAGTTTTCCAGGCTGTATCGCCATGTTCCAGAAGCATTCTCTCCTGACGTTTCACCCAGGCATCCTCAGAGGTTGTAAGGTCAGTTGGAAACTAGGCAAGTGAAGTTTATATATCTGTGGATTGTCCAGGGTGGAGGAAATGGCTCTTGCCTGCTTGAGGCAAGTGTGAATGCTACAATTGGCCACCTTGATTCTTCCTCCCACTCTGAACATTTCACAGATATATAAACTTCACTTGCCTGGTTTTCAACTGACCTTACAACCTCTGAGGATACCTGCCACAGTTGTGGTGTAACATCAGGAAAGAATGCTTCTGGAACATTTTCTCCTGGAGGAAATATATAACTAAAGACCTAACCATCTAGTACTTAAACATCTATTTCTTCTGAACTCTTATTGGATTAGTGTCAGGAGCTAATGCTTCTGGAACATGGCCATACATCCCGGAAAACTCACAGTCACTCAGTGATTCCGGCCATGAAAGCCTTTAACAACACAATATGACTTTTTCTTTTTTAATTAAAATATTTTCACAGACTTGGAGTTGAGAAATGCTAAAGCGCATTGGTACAAGATGTTCTACAGATGGTATATAACACCACAGAAGCTAAGTCTAATGTATAAAGAAACAGAAAACAAATGTTGGAAATGTGAAGCACAAACCGGAACTTTTTTTCATATGTAGTGGACTCGTCCGAGAGTGAAAAAGTATTGGAAATCAATAAAGGACAGTATTCAAAGTATTCTACATATTGCTATGGAATTAAAACCAGAATATTTCCTATTAGGAATAACAGAAGATGACTTAATACCAGACAAGAACATGGATAAATTATTTACCTATATGACTACAGCAGCAAGAATAGTTTATGCAAAAAAATGGAAATGTAAAGAAATACCAACAAAAGAAGATTGGGAGAATGAAGTATGGGAAATAATGGACATGGATACGCTTACCTTCTATCTGAAAGATTCAGAGGGAAATGCGTTAATAAGGACAGATTGGACATTATTTAAGGACTACATGAAGACTCAACAGACCCCCTAAATTATAAGGAATGGAAATAATAATAAGAAAAGAAGGAAGAAGAAATGCAAAGAAAAGGTGACTAAAGAGCTAAGGACTAAATTGGAACTGAATCAGTAAATATAATTAACCAGCGAAGAAAGAAGATGGAAGTCAAAGAAACCCCCCTTTTTCTATTTTTTCTCACTACCCTAGCCCTCCATTTACCTCCCAAGCTCCCTTATCAATCCTTAACCCAAGTCACCTATTTCTTCTCCCTTTTCCTTTACTGTTACCTACCGTCTCAATTACCCGTGCTTTTCCCTCCCTATATCCCGTACAGGAAGTCAGAACTGTATAAAATGTCATATATTTCCTCTGTGAGTTTATGGTTGTACCTTTTGAAGCTAATTGTTTGTACTTGCATCCTTTTTAGCTAAATCAACCTGGGGGATTTGTTTCTCTAACTGGCTGACCTGGTTTAGCAGATGCTCATGGGCACGGACCTCTTAACCGAAGTCCAAGCCAAAATCAATACACTTGGAGGGTCCTGAAATGAGGCTTGGTGGGGGCAGCATCAGGTCACTAAGCAGTTGATAAAGAATACTGGTCATTATTTCTTGTAGTTCACATATGATAATTCCAGTCTTATAAGTTATTTTGGAATTAGCTCTGATGCATGTTTGAGTACATTGCTTCTCAACTTCTCTCTTGGTTTTTCACAGTCTTGGAGATCTCTCTCTCTCTCTCGGCATTACTTCGCGAACGAAGATTCAGGAAGGACTCATCCCACGCTTTTTACAAGCGCGTTGATGACTAAAAAGGCCAATCTGAGATAGGCAAGTTCGGTTGCAGAAAGCGCAGCAGAAAGTCTCCTTGGGTGATGTTTTTCCAAGTTGCGGTTCTTTCTGCGTTGTCGTTTCTCTTCGAGACCCATTCGGCGTGTCTTCTCGAAAGAGGCCGCAGCATTGTGGATAGTGCTTCTCCATGCCTCCCGATGTGAGGCCAGGGTGGACCATTGTTGGTGATCAATCTGGCCAAGCCTGAGATGTTGTTTCAGGGAGTCCTTATATCTCTTTTGGGGGCGCCTCTGCGCGCTGACCCGTGGCGAGTTCACCGTAGAGTAGTATCTTTGGGAGGCGGTGGTCCTCCATCCTAGAGACGTGTCCTGCCCAGCGCAGCTGTGTTCTCAATAGCATGGCCTCAATGCTGGTGATCCCTGCTTGCTCAAGGACAGCAACATTCGTCACATAGTCGGTCCAGTGTATATTTAGGATTGTGCGAAGACAGCGCTGATGAAAGCGCCGAGGAGTCGAGGTGTGGGCGATAGGTGACCCATGTTTCAGACCCATAGAGGAGAATGGACAGTATGATAGCTCTGTACACACTGATTTTGGTGCTTTGTCTCAGGTGCTTGTTGCTCCAGACTCTTTTGTGAAGCCTTCCGAATGCACTATATGCCTTTGATAATCTGTGATCTATCTCTTTGTCAATCTTGGCGTCTGAAGAGATGATGCTTCCCAGGTAGGTGAACTGCTGAACGGACTTAAGCACAGATGTGCCTATGCTGACGTGAGGATGGTGGTGTTCTTCCTGTGGTGCGGGCTGGTAGAGGACTTCTGTTTTCTTCAGGCTGACTTCCAGCCCAAACAGCTCTGCAGCTGTTGCAAAGCAGGATGAGGCGCTGCAGGGCTGCTTCTGAATGGGCGACAAGGGCAGCATCGTCAGCAAAAAGTAGCTCACGGACTAGATAGTTTAGAGTCTTAGTGCGAGCCCTCAGACGGCTTAAGTTGAACAAGCTACCATCAGTACGATAGCGTATATATATGCCGTCTTCTTCTTGTAGGTCTGCCATAGCCCTTTGGAGCATCATGCTGAAGAAGATTGTAAATAGGGTTGGTGCAAGAACACAACCTTGTTTCACTCCATTAGTTATGAGAAAGGGCTCCGAGAGAGAGCATCGCCATATCTGACTTGACCGTGCTGGCCCTCATGTAACAGGACAATCATTTTGAGGAACTTGGGGGACATCCTAGACGTTCCAGGATCTGCCACAGACCTTTCCTGCTCACAGTGTCGAAGGCTTTGGTGAGGTCGACAAATGTTACATAGAGTCCTTTGTTCTGCTCTCTACATTTCTCTTGCAGTTGTCTAAGGGCAAAAACCATATCTGTGGTGCTCTATTTGCTCTGAAGCCGCATTGGCTTTCAGGGAGAAGTTCTTCTGCAATAGCCGGAACTAATCTGTTCAGGAGTATCCTTGCAAGGATTTTTCCAGCAATGGAGAGCAGTGTTATACCTCGATAGTTTGAGCAATCGGATTTTGTTCCCTTTTTCTTATACAGGGTGATGATAACTGCATCTCGGAGATCTGATGGCAGTTCACCTTTTCCCCAGCAACTCACAAGGAGCTCGTGGAATTTAGCATGCAGTACATGACCTCCCTGTTTCCAAGCTTCAGGTGGGGATTCCATCGATCCCGGCTGCCTTGCCATTTTTCAACTGCTGTATGGCCTCAATGGTCTCTCCAGAGTGGGAGCTGTGTCCAGTTCATTCACTGCTTTGAGAGCTTCATAAAAACTCTGTGATCACCGAGATCTGCACAGCGTTGTGTAATTCTTATTTTTCTAAATCCAGCATGTCTTAAAACAGACAATGCATTTTTCAGACATTAATCTAGTAATACTTTTAAGCTTAGTGTGACTTTGCACTGCAGCCTTAAAAGACTGTGCCTGGGCAAATCCCACTTATCCATTGGGACTGTGCCAGCATGGGCTTTTTTAGGATCATCAAGGTGATCTACACAAGCATGTTTCACACAGACAAATACGACAACACTTGATTACCTTTTGATCTAGAACTCAGAAACACATCATCTATCATATATAAAGATTAATCATCATCTACAAGCAATACCAGTCACAAGGCACTCTTTGATGAAAGACAGAATGCATACATATCTGTGTTTATTATGATGCACTCGTGGCATCTTTATGGTAATTGTTGAGATCCAAATGAATTTCCTGTACATATTTTTTAAGCTCTAGCAAGATATTTGTTCCATAGTAATAAGGCAGGATGTCTCCATTCACTTTAAAAGTCTTAAAGATCAGTTAGCCCTTGTACATTCGGCAGATCCTACAAAGCAACCATGATTCACCATCCAAAAGCTGGAAAGGTTTTTTTTTTAAAACTAAAAAGCAAACTGATGTTTCCATTTATAGCAACGATTTTACTTCTCTACCATTGTATTTTATATAGGGGAACCATTTACTTCAACACATTGGTCTTGGAGTATCCAAAAGATTTGGTTCTTGTATACAAGCCACAGTATCCTCCCTCCCAAATTAAAAAGATTTATATCAAGAGACTTCTTAGCAAAATAATATTGAACTAGTATGCTACAGCTTTCTTCCCAGGCTGTATCGCCATGTTCCAGCCATTCTTCTCTCCTGGGACGTTTTCAACTCCACAGCAGCATCCTCAGAGGCAAGGTCAGTTGGAATTTTCCCTAAACCAGCAAGAATTTTTAAAAAAAGGAAATGAAAGAAATACCAAAAAAGAAGTTGGGAGAATAAGATGGAAAAATGGACAGGGAAAAACCCACCTTCTATCTGAAAGATTCAGGGGAAAATCTTTAATAAGGACAGTTGGAATTATTTAAGGACTACATGAAGCCAAAACAACCCCTAAATTTGGGAATGGAAATAATAAAAAAAAAGGGAAGAAAAATGAAAAAAAAGGGCTAAAGGCTAAGGACAAATAACGAATCAGTAAATAAAATTTAACCCCGGAAAAAAGAAGAGGGAAGTCAAAAAACCCCCCTTTTTCTATTTTTCTCACACCCAGCCCCCCCATTTACCCCCCGCCCCCTTTATCAATCCAACCCCAAGCCCCTATTTTTCCCCCTTTCTTTACTGTTACGTCTCAATTACCCTGCTTTTCCCTCTATATCCCGTACAGGAAGTCAGAACTGTATAAAATGTCATATATTTCCTCTGTGAGTTTATGGTTGTACCTTTTGAAGCTAATTGTTTGTACTTGCATCCTTTTAGCTAAATCAACCTGGGGATTTGTTTCTCTAACTGGCTGACCTGGTTTAGCAGATGCTCATGGGCAGGACCTCTTAACCGAAGTCAAGCCAAAATCAATACACTGGAGGGTCCTGAAATGAGGCGGTGGGGGCAGCATCAGGTCACTAAGCAGTTGATAAAGAATACTGGTCATTATTTCGTAGTTACATATGATAATTCCAGTCTTATAAGTTATTTGGAATTAGCTCGATGCGTTTTAAAATTGCTTCTCAACTTTCTCTTGGTTTTCACAGTCTTAGTGCGAGCCCTCAGACGGCTTAAGTTGAACAAGCTACCATCAGTACGATAGCGTATATATATGCCGTCTTCTTCTTGTAGGTCTGCCATAGCCCTTTGGAGCATCATGCTGAAGAAGATTGTAAATAGGGTTGGTGCAAGAACACAACCTTGTTTTACCATTAGTTATGAGAAAGGGCTCCGAGAGAGCATCGCCATATCTGACTTGACCGTGCTGGCCCTCATGTAACAGGACAATCATTTTGAGGAACTTGGGGACATCCTAGACGTTCCAGGATCTGCCACAGACCTTTCCTGCTCACAGTGTCGAAGGCTTTGGTGAGGTCGACAAACGTTACATAGAGTCCTTTGTTCTGCTCTCTACATTTCTCTTGCAGTTGTCTAAGGGCAAAAACCATATCTGTGGTGCTCTATTTGCTCTGGAAGCCGCATTGGCTTTCAGAGAAGTTCTTCAGCAATAGCCGAACTAATCTGTTCAGGAGTATCCTTGCAAGGATTTTTCCAGCAATGGAGAGCAGTGTTATACCTCGATAGTTTGAGCAATCGGATTTTGTTCACTTTTTCTTATACAGGGTGATGATAACTGCATCCGGAGATCTGATGGCAGTTCACCTTTTCCCAGCAACTCAAGGAGCTAAAGTGGAATTTAGCATGCAGTACATGACCTCCCTGTTTCCAAAGCTTCAGGTGGGATTCCATCGATCCCGGCTGCCTTGCCATTTTTCAACTGCTGTATGGCCTCAATGGTCTCTTCCAGAGTGGGAGCTGTGTCCAGTTCATTTTTCATTGGTTGTTGTATCATGTGTTGATAGCTGAACCTTGACTACTCGGCTGGCATTAAAGAGACCCTGAAAATGTTCAGCCCATGGGTTCAGGGTGGAGGTTTTATCAGTAATTAGTGTTTGACCATCTGTACTGTATAAGGGGCTTTGGACCTGATAAGTAGGTCCAAACACTGCTTTGAGAGCTTCATAAAAACCTCTGTGATCACCGAGATCTGCACAGCGTTGTGTCTTTTCTGATAAATCAATCCACCACTTGTTCTGGATGTCTCTGAGTTTTTTGTTGGGTTCTCTTCTTTGCCAACAGCTCCTGGATCTCTTGGTTGTTTTTCATCAAACCAGTCTTGGTTTTTCTTAAGGGAGAATCCTAGGATTCTTCAGCAGACTGCAGGATACTGTTTTTGATGTGTTGCCAGAGCGCTGTAGGAGAAGAATCTGTAGGGTGGACTTCAAGTTTTGCTTGCAGATTTACCTGAAGTTGTCTCTCACAACAGCCTGTTGAAGACTGTTGACTTGGAGTCTCCTCTTTAAGATGCCACCCTCTCTTAGGTTTGAGCTTAAGGTGTAGATTTAGTTTACATCTTACAAGGCGATGGTCTGTTTGACATTCTGCACTGGGCATCACTCGAGTATGACGGACATCACGAATGTTTCTCTGGCGCACTAAAACATAGTCAATGAGGTGCCACTGCTTGGATCGGGGATGCATCCAGGTGGTCTTCAAGCTATCTTTCTGCTGAAAGATGGTGTTTGTAATAGTCAGCTGCTGTTCTGCACAAAACTCTAGCAGAAGGCGCCCATTATCATTACAGTTTCCAACACCGTGCTTGCCTAATACACCTTTCCAGGCTTCAAAGTTTTTTCCTACTCTGGCATTGAAATCACCAAGGATAATGATTTTATCTTCTGCAGGGACCTTTTGTATGAGGTGGCGTAGGTCTGAGTAGAATTTGTCTTTCTCCACAGGGTCAGCTTGCATAGTTGGGGCATATATACTGAAGAGAACAGCCCCTAAAAGAGTTTCAAATCCTCCTGCCCACCCTTGCCAGCCTTTATTTGCCCCATTTTCTCAGGAATAAACCAGTGGGGGTTGACTCGCAACTCGCAGATATGGACTATTAAAATGTTAGACATTATGTGAGGTAGCATGAAAATGATGTGACTGGTGCTATATTTTTAAATTCATTTAATTTACACCCCTCCTTTTTTCTGTACAGGATCAAAAATTGCTTACAATTTAAATAAATCTCAAGGTAAAATCTTATTTTAAAGCCAGTCTTTTATATCCATAGATTCTGCATCTACAGATTTAATCAGTCATGGCTTGAAAATATTCAAAATAATTGCAAAAAGTAAACCTTCATTTTGCCATTTTATATAATGGGACTTGAGCATGGATAGATTTTGGAATTCAATAGAGGCCCTGGAACCAAACCCCAGTGGATACTGCGAGTCCACTGTACAAAAACTAAAAAGCAATTAAACAAACGTAGTTGAAAAGTACATATTTAAAAACAATTCAAAGCACATTTAAAATGTAATTTAAGAGATATAAAGTAAAATCACAGCTACCCACATTGAAAGCGCCCTTCTGTCACAACCCCCCCCCCCCAAACCCATAGTTCCTCAGTTAGGTTGTTGCTAATTCATACATGATGCAAGTCATTACACGGCCTGTTCTTAAGAGAGGTGTGTGTGTGTGTGTGTGTGCTCACCTTGAGCCTGACTTATCATCTTATGCTACTTCATCTGGAAATAAATCTCATAAAAAATATTTCCCATTTAAAAGTAAACATGCATCAAAAACGCGTAGACTACATGTCACAATAATCTAAACTACACAACCACATTAATTCCAAAACTTCGGTGTGGTTTCTCTTTCACAGTTCCTCACTGGTAAACACCTTCTAGGAAACTGAAACTGACATGATGAAGAAAAACTATACTCCCTAATTCTCTTGATAGCCAGATCATGCCTCCTTGCCCTTGCCATACCCAAAGCAGAACCTTTCTGTGGCATAGCAGGGTCGCCCAAACCCTTTCAGACCAATCTGCATTGCAGTGCCCAGCGCAGTCTCAAAAAAAAAATCATTGCTCCAGTTGCATATTTACTTAATGTTAATGCCTCATTATCTTGATGGTCCCAATACACCCAGCCATACAGAGAATTACAGTTAATTCTCCCATTTGGAGCAGAGCCGGAGGAGGTCAGGCATTCCGGGCTATGAATTCTTTTTCATATTTCTTTCCTGTTTGGTGATTCTCAATCGCAGTTTTCTAATAACAGATCATTTCTTTTTGTCTAACTTTAATCTGGTCCCGCTTGACAAGCACCATCCTTTTCATTGAAGGGTAAGACCACTTAAAGAAAGGCCAATAAGCCCTTGCACTGCGCCAGCTGACGAGGGTGATTTGTCACCCTGCGCGGTGGTGGTCACACCAATGGATTTATCTCAAGGTAAATGGAGATGCTGAGACCTGGGACCCGGAGCTTTGATTAAGGCCCCCTTTTTGTAGTGTTGATAGATGTTGCTTGTGTTTATCTATTTGAAATGCCACTAAATCTGTGAATACAATGGGAAAAGAGAGTACTTTGCAGCGGAAAACATATTAGTGATTTATGTTTCGCTAAGAAGCACAATAAAGAGACAGAGGCTATTAAGAGAAGCTATTTTCATGAGAGATCATCCCTTTCCAATACATTATCAACCACACCTTGATGAAGACCTGCATGCATGCATAATGGTGTTTACATATCTCTTGGTGTGGCACTCTAGAGCTGGAGAATGCTGAGCTCCCAAATTATTTAATAAGCTGGGAGTCAGTGCCTTGGTCAGCCAAATGCATAGCAATAGAGTACTTTGCATGTTAATCTCTTTTCAGGCGACAAGGAGAAACATAATGCAATGACCCAGGACTCTTCTCCGTGCTTTGTAGCCCCTAAAAGAGTTTCAAATCCTCCTGCCCACCCTTGCCAGCCTTTATTTGCCCCATTTTCTCAGGAATAAACCAGTGGGGGTTGACACGCAACGATTATAATGCATTGATATCACTTATAGCATGAATCAATGTCAACAGGACGCACCCATTTAAATGAATAGGGTCAGATGAGAGTGCTGTATCACCCTGACTCGTGTGACAGTTACAAATGCATAACCTAGTATGCATAATAGGAGTGTACAAACCAGTAGAGATTTGTAAACTTGGTTCTTTTCAAGCAGAACTGACCCCATGGGAAGAAGGAAAGAGAAGAGCAGCTGAGCTGTCTAAAAATAAGTTATTCTTCCATTTACGGCATCACACACATACACACACACATATATACAAAGCATAATAAGGGTCCGTCTTCTCATGCTTAACTATGAAACACAATCCCCCCAAAATGTCATTAGGCAAGCCGAACCACACTTTGCCCGTGACATTCAATTAAAAGTGTAAGAAACACGGTTGATGAAAAATGCAGCCCTGTTTGCAAATGCAAATGCAAAAAATAGATAATAAAATCCCCACTTTTTATGCTAGTGGTTATTCCGCCTTCTGAGATGTATATAATAGCCTGTTGCAATTACTCATCTGGAATTAAGTGTGCTGGCTTATGATACATGGAATTGTTTTCAATCGAGGATTTCTCACCCCAAGCTCTAGCAAAAGATAAGAGACCCTTTCCTTTATGTTGTTCAGACTGAGACAAGTGGTACACTACACAAGCACCTAGATATGCAAAGTTAGCCCATCAGGTTCAGTACCAGGAAGGCAGGCCGGTAAGGCTTGGCACAGCAGTGGCATGCTGCTCCCAACACCCTTTCAGAAGCCTCTGAAATCCGGACAACACCTGCATCTCATTTGCTTTGCTGAAGCGCCATGACCTGACTGCTGATGGCGAGGCTTTCCCTTTCATCCTTTGGATTATGACAAGTTATTAATTGCCACCATTAGCGGCGGCAGGCTGCCTGCGATCTCTGCTGCTCCCTGGAGGTGAGAGGCTCTGTGCAGGCGGATGCCGAGCAAAGAGATAGGAAGCACTGGGGCAAACAGAGCAACAATCTGCCCAAAAGGGATCACGAGGGATGGTGAATAATTTATTAGAAAACATTTTTCTTTGTCCTTCTCGCAGATCCACAAATCCTCCCAAAGCACTCTTTAGCAGTCTTGCAGATAATGTACTTACACATCTCAAAGCTTGCTAAATAGACTGGAGAGGCCACCGGCTTCTCCCTTAACACTGACTTGCATGAATGAAATGTTCTCATTCCCTTTCTTTCTTTTTTCTGGTTCCTGGAAGCTTTTCCGGGAGAATTTTGGATTATAGTAGAAGAACACGAGAGCAAAAACTGACAGTTACACACCAAAAACACATGTTTATTTAGTTGTTTATTAGCTACCTTGTATGCAATTGCATAGGTCTCCCTACACCCCCCTCCCCCCAATCCTTCCCAGCAGCTCAAGATATATAGAAGGGAACTATCATAAGTATACTACTGTAGCCTAAGGACTTCATCACACAAACTTGCTCTTCTGTTACAGTTGCAGTATTGTTTATTGTGGCTGCTTACCCCCATTGAGCACCTTAAATATCACACCTCTCTTCAATTTCACTATTGCGCTGATTCGCCAATGTGTCATCCTGAAATACTACTTCTGCATATCCTCATAATTCCACCTTTCTGTGCTACTACTCTTCCTTATATCTTTAATTTTTAGAACAATTATGCAATTCCAGCTTTTTAAAAAGGCAAATATGACTATAAAACATAAAACAAAATGAAAATGGCCAACTTATGAGGGGAAGATGATACCAGTTTGTCTGCCTTGTGCAATAAAGTCCTAACTCTCTTTTCGTTGGAGTTGTATGCCTTTATGTCATTTCTCAATGAAAAGGTCAACCTGCTTCTGGAATATACCAATATTGAGCTTGGAATGTCAGTTTTAGATGAGATACAACTCCCAAAATCCCATTGCTTTGGTGTCTAGAGAATTGTGGGAGTTATAGTCCCAAAAATGTAACTTTTCCAAGCTTCACCACCACATCAGGCTCAGGTCATGAAGCATTCCTTCAGTTTAAAACAGGCATGTACACTAGTCATTGTACACACAAAAAGAGAATTGTTCTCCCTGACATTGCGTTTCTAGATAGGGAGACTTTGAGTTTTGGAACAATGACAATGCTGTAAAATGTTATCCCTAATCTGCAGTCTGAAATGGTACAGCCACAATGCTTTTATTCCATTTATGAGATCTAGACCTGCCTTGTTCACGCAATGTGTATTGCTATGTCTCATAGCAATTATTTATGCAGTCCTTGCAATCTACACCAATTGTGGGAGCACAACATCAATGAAGCTTCCGATCTCCAAGTTGTTCAATATACCATTATTCATGTGGAAGAACAAAAAAGCACTTTTTGAGAATGTTAATTATAGCAAAAGATACTAATTTAAAGCCAAACAGGAAAGGTGACTAGAAAGAACATAGAAGAAATGCATTTGTTCATGGTACGTGAAACAAGAAAAAGAGAAATGCAGGTAACTTGAACTCACTGATAGGAATTAATTAAAACCAATTAAGATATGAATTATGCTGGACATTTTAAACAAAAAAGAGCAACTTAATTGCTTTTTTAGATTCAGAGTGTTTGACTTATGTGGAATTTCTGTGTGAATATAATTCTAAATTTAATTAAATGAAAAACAGCTCTAATAAGCCAGTAAGTGTATGTAAAAAGTTGTATAAATTACATTTCCCAGCTGGTTTTTTTTACCTAAAGCATAGTCCTTATAGATTTTTCAAGGCTACTTTTTACTTTTTGTTAGTCTCTCATGGTTTGGGGATTACAGGTCACAAGAGTCAAACCACTAAAGTATTTCAAGAGGAATGAATTGTGTATATGACTTAGTACCAGATCTCCCATTTCCAAAAAATAATAAAGAGCCCATTTTACTTATATCTGTAAAATATGGAGGGATTCAGAAAGTAAGTTGAAATCCACATAAAGAAGAAAATATTGATGAATTCAAAAAGAACAGAGAAGAGAAAGTACCTTAAGAACACAATTTCAAACAATGTACTCGGTGAGTACAATTGCAGGTGGGATTTTTTAACTTCATTTTGACATAGCTTTTAATTTAAGCATTAAATTGAAATGTAAATGGCCATCAACACAAATTTATGCACAGTGCAATGGTTTGATGGTTGGGCTACAGCTCTGGGGATCGGGACTCAAATTTCCACTCAGCCCCAAATCCCACTAGTGGTTTTGAGAAAGTCTTTGCCATTGGCATATAGCAGTCATTCCCAATCTGTGGTCCATGGACCACCCGTAGTCTGCAAGAATGAAAATATGTTCTGCGGCCTCACCATTACTACACTGTTGCCTCAAAACCATGCAGCAACAAGAGTGAAACCCTCTTATAGTACTGAGGCAACCGGAAAGTCAGGAGAGGGAGAGGCTCTAGATGATTAAATATGGTTTTCTATCACCACATCAGCTCTAGATTATTAAATATGGTTTTCTGTGGGAGAGCAGATGGGGACTACTGGATGGCATATGTTCTGTATCAGAAACTAGAGCTGATGTGGTCTACCCAATCCAATTTTCTGAACCAGCACCCCAAATAACCAAACAAAATCTAAAGTTGACCAAAAACTGATTCATAAACCTTTTGGTACTAATGTTGGAGAGTGGTTCCTGGTCAAAGTGGTCCCTGTTCAAGTGGTCCCTGGTTTAGTAGTCCCTGCTAAAAAAAAGTTGGGACCACTGCCCTATAGGAAGGCAATGGCAAACATCTTCTGAACACATCTTGCCAAGAAGACCCTGAGAAAGGTTAGTTCTAGGGTTGACCTGGGTTGGAAACAATTTGAAGACACACAACAGCAGCAGAAGCAACAATTACACTATAAGTGTAATTTAATTAAAATGTTGGTTGTTTATTATAATTAATGGCAAACAGTCCTATTTCTGCTTGGACTGTTCTGCACAAAGTGGAAAAATGTGAACATCTCCAGAAATATCATGTACCCCTGGCTTAAAGCCACCTGTAGTTGCAGTCAAATAATAACAACTGGAATCTTCATCTTGTGTGCAACAGTATATGGATTTGCATCAACCCTGAACAACCATCAAAATTTCTATGTCAGTATCAGCTATGCGTTTACAAAGTTATTTTGCAATGCCAATCTATCCTGTTGAACTAGCAAAATTCAGCTCCACTTATCCATATCTGTGACCTTGATGCAGAGGTGAGAAAGCTTAGATAGGGTCAAATATCTGGCCAATATTTTAAAAACCAGAAATGTGGTGGGGTTGAACAAAGATTGCAACAAAATATACATTCAATTTGAAAAATGCAGAAATCCCCCATCTTCTGTTAATGCAAAGGTTAAAAGAAAACTGCTTCGGACATTAAACACCAGGTCTTCTGCAAAGCCAAGTCTGCCTTTGGTCTTTTTGGGGCTTTGATAATCAGACAGGGGGTTACTGTCTTCAAAGGAGACCGTCTCAGTGGTTACGTGTGTGGGACAAGCTGTGTACACACACAAAGTATGTTTGTCTCTGGAGGAATGAATGGAGTCCCTATGAAGTGAAGAGTGTTATTTTAACAACTATTTTCTCTTAGAGTCTGTAGCAAGTTCACATGAAACTGTCTTTCGGCTAAGAGGGGAATCCATTTCTGTTTTCTGGCCTGCAGGTGTTGGGTGCCCCCCCCTCGCGCGCGCGCACACACACACACACATACCACCGCCTCATCCTTTCAATTAGCAGTGCTAACTAATATGTTGGTATTTGTTAAAGAAATGTGAATTACAACAAAGAGCAACCATGAATGGTAAGCAACCTGATGTAGCATGATCCTACATTTGCTGATTAGAAATATAACAAACATTGTGAAATCATGGGAAAATATACCTTTGTGCATGTGAGTTAGATCTAAGCACTTCTCTGTAATTAATAATCAGAGGTCCAAACATTTTGGGAATATCCAGATGGATAGAGATAACATTTTGATGAATTGGGTATTGGGCAAAGACAGCTTCCCGGTGACTATTCTATTTCAAAGCTGGTTTATTCAATTCCAGTTTCTACAATACAAGTCCGGTTTGGAACATGCCATTATAAATACAACTTTTTAAAAAAACTATTGTTCACAGAGCATCTCTGGGCAGAGGTTACCCTTTAAGTGGGAAGTGGATGCCAACATTAGTTTTTCACACTATGAACATATAATTTAGGATGAATGAGCCATTCACCAGAAAGAAAAGATGCTTGTGGATTTTCCGAGCCCAACCTGCAGCATTCTCTATGAACTTCATAGTTTGTCCTTATCTCCTAAGCTAAGGGCAGGCAACTGCTTACGGTGGTAGGGATCGCACACCCCCAGCATCCACCCAAACCCAAACAAAAGTAAAAGAAGGTCACTTCCGGCCACCATTTTGACTTTTTTCCCCTTAGGTAGAAGCATACTCTATTAGTTCCAAGCAGGTTTGACACCTTTGGGGATGTTCTCGGGGGGGAATGCCTCAAATATCTCCAATATTAAAAACTTGGGTGGTGCAGGCAGTTGTGGAGAACATTGTAGGCTATACCTGGGAGTCACAAGGCCTACATGTGATGTACAGGCTGCATGATGCCAACCCTAACAAACCATATCACGGCCCTCACACGCAATGGAGAAGGTTGTCCCAAACCAATGAAAGGAAACCATGGAGTCAAACCTGAGAGAAGTCTAGATCAAATTTGCAGAAGTCAAACCAACAAATGTGGAGGACTGATTGTATACTTAACTGAATAGCTGATACAGGATTACAACCACTCTACATAGCAACATGCAAGCTACCAGTCCATCAGTGTAGACATGCAAAAATTACTAACTCTAACAGAAAATTAGGGCCCAATGTGGAAAATTACTGATTTTGACATGTTTTCCATGAGATTTGGTATGAAACCATTTTAGGTCACATAACTCAAATATTGCCTTCATTTGAAAAACTCATAAATATGAATCTGGGCAATACACAGTATAAATGTGTATGTGGTGTGGATGGATGACTGGTATCTCTTACATCCTCCACTTGATTGGTTTGAAATAAAGCAGATATGTCAGAAGGAAGAGGAAGCATGCTTGTTTTCTGCTGCCCTGGAAACTAGGACTTAGAGCAATGGGTTCAAATTACAGGAAAGGAGATTCCACCTCAACATTAGGAAGAACTTCCTGACCATAAAAGCTGTTCAACAGTGGAATTATCTGCCTCAGAGTGTGGTGGAAGCTCCTTCCTTAGAAGCTCTTAAATAAAGGCTGGGTGGCCATCTGTCAGGGGTACTTTGATTGTGCTTTTCCTGCATGGCAGGGTGTTGGACCAAATGGCCCATGTGGTCTCTTCCAACTCTATTATTCTATGATTCTATGTCACAATTTGCAACAGTGGTAATTTCTGACCAAAGGGAAATCTGGCCTAAATTTAGGGATGTCAGCTGGGAATTCACAAGTGAGTGGAAACCTTCTCTATAAATAATCTTCTGTTCATTTATGCCAATAAATGCGAGATATTAAAGCAGCCACCATCTTTGTTGTTAACTGCCTTGAAGTCAACATCATTAGACACCCAGTTATTTACAGCCTTTCTTGATTCTTGCAGACTCAAGACCGTGACTTCCTTTATTGACTCTATCCCTCTGGATGGCAGTCTTCCTCTTTTCCTAATATCTTTTTCCTTACCAAACACTGTCATCTTTTCCTGTCTCCTTATATGACCAAAGCTTGACATCTCAGTTTAGTCATCTTGATGTAAGGTTCTGTCAATTAGAGCGAAGAGTGCTCTAATCTTAGACCCTTCCAACACTGGTAATCCCTGCCAGGTGCGACCTTGGAGGCAATAGCAATGCAAGGAGTGAGCCTTGAGCCACACCACACCAACATGAGAAGCACTGCCTTGTAATATGCTGGCTCAGGGAGGATATGACTGAATATCCATTGGACAATTGGACTCATGACACTAACTCTGTGACCCCTGGGGTCATGCCCCAATGGACTACTGGGATTGCTGAATCATTTGGATCTGATGCAACCTCTGTTAAGCATTGCATGCTAGGGGGGTTGGGTCTTTGGGATGATGGACAGATGGTGGAGGCGGAGACTGTATATAAACTGTGTTGGGTTCTGGGAAAGGCAGATCTGGCTTCACAGGTTTTGATACCTGGAAATAAACCTGATAGGACCGAGTCGCCGTGTGCTGTCGTCTTTGCAGGAAAGTTCCCAGTGTTCATTACAGAAAAGCCAGATCTGCCAAAGCCTGTCGTGAAGGAATTCATTGAGGGCTTATCCAGTAAGATGCCATCTGTAGTGCCATCCTTTACCGAAGTGGAATGGGTGAGTCCCGAGGAGTTTTGGGAAGATGCGGATGAGGACGATTCTTGGGTCCCAAGTGAGGTGGAGCAGCAGCAGGCTAGAAGGATCCTGCAAGGCTTGTTCCCTCACTGGGTGATGGAAGGATCGTCAGATGGTGCCCCTTCTTGGGAGAAGGAGGAGGAAGATGCACCCAGAGAACCGGAGGGGCGTAGGAGCGCTCGCCTGGCAGAGGATCCGGAGAGGGTTGGAGCCAGAGAACCGGAGGGGCGTAGGAGCGCTCGCCTGGCAGAGGATCCGGAGAGGGTTGGAGCCAGGGTGACTGGGCCAAAGGACAGGCCAGTTTGGAAGGACCTGGCAGAGTGTGGCAGAGGAGCCACAGAGCCTGAATCAGATGGGATGAAGGCTGAGGTGACTGGGCAGGAGAGAGCTCAGTTTCCTGTATGGACCAGAAGTGAGGTGGTCCAGGAATTGCAATGGTGCTGTTGGAGGCTGCAAGTATTGCAGAAAGCTCTTCATTGTGGGCGGCATGATGTGAGTGTGCTGCAGAAGGAAATGGATGTTCTGCAAGAGAGAGTCGATAGGCTCCAAGAATTGATGTGTCTCCAAGGATGGATGTGTCTCCCAGGTGAAGGGGATGGACGTTTTGATGATGCTCCGGAAAGGAAAGAAGTCCAGCCGGAGGCATGGAGTGTGTGTGGGCCTAAACCAGTTGCAGAAGCCGTTTTACCAGAGAAATTTGTGTGGACGGCCGAAGATACGAAAAAGTGCCCTGCTGAGATGAAAGCCAAGCCTCTGGAGGAAGAAGCGACAGAGGAATGTTTTCCCTTTGATGTCCCGGCCTGCAGTAAAGGAGAAAGCGAAACTGTTTTAACTACAGAGGCCGTGGGAAGTTTGTTGGCGTGGGGAGTGATTTTGCTGTCCCTTGAAAGAGTGGAAGTTGCTACAGAGAAGAAGCTCCCTGGCAATGACTGTCTTGCAGAAGTTGAGGGGAAGCTGCCAGTGGTGTTGGAAAATCAACTGACTGGTAGTTTGGAAGTCCCTGTCGCTGAGGGTGAAGACGGGTCGGAGCTTGAGGAAGATGTATTGCCTGGGAGGATACCTCCCGTTCTGGAGGGTGAGGCTTCCAAGGAGATTGAAATTTTAGAGAAGGCTTCTCAGCCGGAGAAGCCTGGGAAGAGCCCAGAAGACCCCCTCCTCCAAAGCGTCTCAATTGCGCTTGCCTGGTCTGCCACGTTATGGTGCCTATGTTTTGAGGAGGTGAGTGGGAATTCCCATCAAGTTTGTGAACTCTCTGAAGAGAAGGAGTCGGCTGTGCGGATAGAAGCAGCAGGAAGAGGTGCTTTGACTTCAGAGAATGGTTTGGAGATTGTGTCAGGTGAAGAAGGCGTTCAAGTGTCCTTGCTGCCCGAGGCTTTCCTGGATGATGAAAGGAACGAGCAGTTGGTGAGATCCATGATGGCTGATCCTATCTTGAACCAAGATTTCCAGTGCAGTGAGGTCCTGAGTTCGAGAGAGAATGCTGAGTCGGAGTCTTGGGAGGTGGTGCTGACTGATCTGGTTCCGAATATAACCCTATGGTTATTTGGTCACTCGGGGGATGGTTGGAATCAGGGGATGTTGGAACAAGTTGCTCCAAAGAAGATTCTGATGACTGAACTTTGGGTGACATCATCGGAGTGGCGTGAACTTCGAGAACTGTTGAATCTTGAGGATGAACTGTGGGCCAGTTGTCCAGTAACCCACATATTAATTTTGACTTTGGGGAAAATTAGTAACATGATTGTATTATGCTTTCAATGGAGTAAAATGCTTTGTATGAAAAATGTTCCCGGGAGATTTAGCATTGGGATGGTTTTAGGTTGGGAGGTTGGAGTCACTTAAATGTATTGCTCTAGCATTGTGATCAGATGATTTTATGGTAAGATTGACCCTGGAAGGATAGATACGGTGATATGTTGTTTAAAATATTATTCATGTTGATGGGGGTAGTATTGCATAGGGTTAAGGTAGATGCTATGCTTACATGTGTTTTGTAGAATGTAACATGATTGGGGAATGTTTAGACATGCATTCATTGTTAGAAATGTTAGATGGGGATGAGATTTAGAATGTGTATTCTGCTGTTGTATTAGGGATTTTGGTCCCAGTGTTTAGAGGAATAGGTACAGCCTTGTTGGGATCTGCAATGAGGTTAATTGCGGCAGGAAGGTTGTTTGGTGGAGGATAGGTTTTGGAGTTGATTTGGTAATGGTATTGCCTCCTGTTGAATTGGCCAGGAGGAGGGTTATTCTGAGTTATGGTAGTTATGATGTGAATGTGTTGTTTATGCGCAGATGGACATGCCTGCGTTCAAGGGTTGGAGTTCTCCTTTGGGAGGATAGATTTGAGAATCAGAGTGGAAGTTTGTGTTGCCTTCCTGGAGAGGAGGGGTTAGCTGGACCCAGATGGTTGTTCCTGGGTAAGGATTATATTGGGTTATAGATGTGTGCGATAGTTAAGATGAGCTAGAGTGGGGAATTGTAGTTTTCCTAGGTGCTTTTCCCCATGTGAGGGGGTGTTATAGTTTGTTCAGAGTAATAAAGTGCTAGGATTGTGTGTTTGGTCCCTGTGTCAGGGGTTTTTGAGGATGTGAGTGATTTATGGTTTCCTTGGACTTTATGGCTGGATGCCAAGAGGAGTTAGGTTACGGGGGAGTTAGTAGCCTTTGTATTGCCTGCTGATTATGGATTACAGACCTCCTGTTTATGCAGTGGAGAGAGTTGCAGTTTTCCCAAGTGCCTTCTGCCAGGACAGTAAGGATAGTGGGTTTCTGTGGTGTATTGGCTGAACACAGTTGAATTGGTCCTGTGTGGCGTGTAAGAGTTGAAGGTTGTAGTTTTCCCAAGTGCCTTCTGCCAGGGCAGTAAGGATAGTGGGTTTCGGTGGTGTATTGGCTGAACACAGCTGAATTGGTCCTGTGTTGCGTGTGAGAGTTGAAGGTTGTAGTTTTCCCAAGTGCCTTCTGCCAGGGCAGTAAGGATAGTGGGATTCTTTTGTGTATTTGTTGGAGACAGTAGAGTTGATCCTGTGTCGCATGTAGGGGTGTAGTTTGTTAGAGTTTTTAGGTTTTGTGAAAGAATGGTTTAGGTTGGTTGTTTGCCAGTGAAGTTGTGTGGTCACTTTAGGTTCCCCGTGGAGTGACTTGGTTAGAGGTTTAGTTTTAGAGTGGTTTAGAGGGGAATGATGTTGTCTCCTGTTGAGCCTGCCAGGAGGGAGTTGCTTCAGGAGTTAAGGTGTGAGGAATGTTTGGACGCAGATGCTTATGCCTGCGTTTTGGTGGCAGTTAGTGTTTATTGGGAGTTATGGGGCTTAGAATCCTGGTCGTGTGGTAACAGATGCGCAGTTGATTTGTTCCTGTGCAATGGACTGTTGAGATTTGTAGTGATGAATAGTTGCATGGGAAGTGTGATTCGGTAGGTTGGTCCCTTTTTGCCATGGCAGTGAAGGGATGGAGTTGTTTTAGATTTGAGCAGGAAGAGATAGGATTTAGCCTTGAACAAGCTGAGCATTTTGTGAGAGAAATGTCTGGTTATCTGAGTGTGGGGGAGTTCCGGGTTAGTATGAGGAATGTATAGCAAGGCTTTGTCCCGGAGTGTGTTTAGCTGGAGAAAGGCTGAGGTTGGCTCATTTTGCCTTGTTTAGTAGAGGGGGGTTTTGACTTTTGTTTGGTATTAGAGTAGGATTTGGATAGTTGAGTTAAATGATATTTTCAGATCCTTTTCCTCCCCGGGGGGAGGGAAGAGGGTATTTTGTAAGGTTCTGTCAATTAGAGCGAAGAGTGCTCTAATCTTAGACCCTTCCAACACTGGTAATCCCTGCCAGGTGCGACCTTGGAGGCAATAGCAATGCAAGGAGTGAGCCTTGAGCCACACCACACCAACATGAGAAGCACTGCCTTGTAATATGCTGGCTCAGGGAGGATATGACTGAATATCCATTGGACAATTGGACTCATGACACTAACTCTGTGACCCCTGGGGTCATGCCCCAATGGACTACTGGGATTGCTGAATCATTTGGATCTGATGCAACCTCTGTTAAGCATTGCATGCTAGGGGGGTTGGGTCTTTGGGATGATGGACAGATGGTGGAGGCGGAGACTGTATATAAACTGTGTTGGGTTCTGGGAAAGGCAGATCTGGCTTCACAGGTTTTGATACCTGGAAATAAACCTGATAGGACCGAGTCGCCGTGTGCTATCGTCTTTGCAGGAAAGTTCCCAGTGTTCATTACACTTGACTTGTACAGAATTTAGCCCTGATTTGCGCTAGGATCTATTTATTAATTTTTGGGGTTTTTGTTTGTTTGAACAGTATGGGATTAGCAGAACTCTTCCACAGGCCCACATTTCAGATGAGTCAATTTTCTTCCAATCAGCTTCCATCGCTGTCCAGTTTTTGCAACCATATGTATAAACTGGAAATTACAAGAATACTGGATTGATATTAAGACTTTCGAGGCTGGTTGAAGTTTTAATTGATGGTTTTATCTGATTCTAATTATGTTGTTTATTTATTTATTTATTTATTTATTTATTTATTTATTGCGATTTCTGCGTCGCCGACTCCCGAGGGCTCGCGGCGGCTCACATACTAAAGGCTCAGTGCCAGAGGTACAGCATAAAAACATAGAACACAAAAGATGTAGCTCAATTAAAAACAGGCAATACAATTAAAACAATTTAAAACAGTTAAGACAGCAATTAAAACAGCAGCGGTAGCCGATAAATTGGACCGGGCGTGAGTAGGGGCCTACTCCCCAAAGGCCTGCTTAAACAGTTTTGCAGGCCCGTCTGAAGGGGAGTAGGTCCCTCAGGGCTCTGGCCTCAGCCGGGAGGGCGTTCCATAGCGTAGGAGCTATCACGGAGAACGCCCTCCGGCGAGTGGATGTTAAGCGAGCTAGCTTGGCAGATGGAACTGCCAGCAAGTTGGCCTCTACAGACCGTAGTGATCTCGGTGGGCAATATAGGGCGAGACGGTCCCTCAGGTACGCTGGCCCCAGGCCGTGAATGGCCTTAAAGGTAAGAACCAACACTTTGAAGGCGACCCGGTGCTCAATAGGCAGCCAGTGCAGATCCCGCAAGATTGGAGTTATTCGGCAACCTGCTGGAGCCCCAGACAGGAGCCGGGCGGCGGTATTCTGCACCAGCTTGAGCTTCCGGATCGACGACATAGGCAGGCCAACGTAGAGCGCGTTACAGTAATCTAGCCTCGAGATGACCGTGGCTTGGATCACCGTGGCAAGGTCGTTCCGGGAGAGATAGGGGGCCAGCCTCCTTGCCTGGCGGAGGTGAAAAAAGGCAGCCTTGCTGGCCATGGAGACCTGGGCCTCCATGGTCAGCTGGGAGTCCAGATGGACGCCAAGGCTCCTCACTGACGGCGCTGGATGTAGTGCCGCACCGTCCAGGGTCGGAAGCCGGGCACCCATCCCGCCCGGGCGGCCCAGCCACAAGATCTCCGTCTTCGCGGATTCACCCTCAACCTACTGGCTCGCAGCCATCCAGTGACGGCTTCAAGGCAATGTTGGAAGTTATCGGGGACGGACTCCGGCCTGCCCTCCATCCTCAGAATGAGCTGAGTGTCATCAGCATATTGATGACAGGTCAGCCCATAACTCCGCACCAGCTGTGCAAGCGGCTGCATGTAGATGTTAAATAACAGAGGGGAGAGGATGGCCCCTTGAGGGACCCCACAGATCAGTGGGGAGCCCTCAGAGACCACCCCGCCCCTCCTCACACGCTGAGACCGCTGGCGGAGGAAGGAGGCCAGCCATTTAAGGGCTGTCCCCCTCACTCCGGCCATGGCCAGGCGGTGGATCAAAAGATTGTGGTCGACCGTGTCAAACGCTGCCGTGAGGTCCAATAACACGAGCAGCGCAGACCCGCCTTGGTCAAGCTGGCAGCGGAGTTGATCTGTGATGGAGACCAGGACCGTCTCCGTCCCGTGCCCCGGGCGGAAGCCGGACTGGAAGGGGTCAAGCCATGTTGCATCATCCAAGAAGGACTGCAACTGCTCCATTACTGCCCTCTCAACTACCTTGCCCAGGTACGAGAGATTCGACACCGGGCGGTAGTTGGAGGGAACCGCGGGGTCCAATGATGGTTTCTTCAGTAATGGAGCCACCACCGCCTCTTTCAAGCACTCTGGAAAAACTCCTTGCTCAAGGGAGCTGTTAATGATATTCAACAGAGGCCCACGTAGCCCCTCCAGGCAAGATCTGACAAGCCAGGAGGGGCACGGGTCGAGGGAGCAGGTGGTAGGGCGAGCTGCAGTCACTATCTTGTCAACAGCATCTGCGTCCAGTGGCCGAAACCGGTCGAGGGTGGGCCCGGCGGAGGGCCACGGGGTCTCTAGCTCTCTCACTGTATCAACTGTGGCTGGGAGGTCCCGGCGGAGGCTCAGTATCTTGTCTGCAAAAAAGCTCTGGAAAGCACCGGCAGTGAGGGCCTGATCACTATTTTTGGGACAGTAGGGACCGTCGTCAAGGACCGAATCACCTTAAACAATTGGGCCGGGCGTGAGCCTGCAGACGCTATCAAGGCAGAGAAGTATTCATTTTTGGCTGCCTTGACAGCATGCTCATAAGTCTCTTTTAATAGCTTATAAGCTGATAATGAGGCTTCGTCACGGAGCTTCCGCCACTCGCGCTCAAGCCGTCTCCTTTCCCGCTTCATGGTCCTGAGGTCCCCTGTATACCAGGGGACCGATGATTGCGGGTCGGAGAGGGCGCCTAGGGAGCAATCTCGTCGAGGGCTCTGGCCAGTGAGGTGTTCCAAGCCTGGACAAGCTCCTCGACTGAGACGCTGGTAGACTCCAGATCCTCAGAGCATTCAGGAACCTACCAGGTTCCATAAGTCTCCTTGGGCGAACGAAAATCCGTTCGGCGCCCTTGCATGGGGGAGGCGGTTGCTCAACCCGGATCCTTAGAGCACAGTGGTCCGACCATGGAACCTCTATTACGGAGGCTAGGTCCACTTGAACCCCTGCGCTAAACACCAAATCGAGGGTGTGTCCGGCCGAGTGTGTGGGTCCCGAGTTACACAGGGAGAGGCCTAATGTCGCCATGGTCGAAATTAGGTCCGCGGCTGCAGATGGAATAGAGGCTGCATCGGCGTGGACATTGAAGTCCCCCAAGACAATAAGTCTGGGGAACCTCAATGCCCACTCCGACACAGTCTCCAGCAGCCGCGCCAGGCTCTCCGCCGGTGCGCTAGGCGCACGGTACACCAGCAGGATCGCCAGGCTCTCCGGGGACTCCCACACTAGACCGACACTCTCCAGCCCCGAGGTGACGAGCGCAGGGATCGCTCTAAGGTGTAAAACCATCTCGGGAGAGTATTGCCACCCCCCCCCCGTCCCTCGTTCCTGTTCTGGTGCGTGGCAATGTTATGTATATGTTGTGATTTTATTGTAATTGTTGAAATAGCCTCTAAATGGGGCTCAATGTAAGCCGCCCTGAGTACCCCTTCAGGGGTTGAGAAGGATGAGATAAAAATGCGGTAAATAAATAATATAAATAAATACTATCCTAACTTCATTGATATATCGTAATACTTCAGGATTTTCTTTACTTCCTTCATGGCTGCCCTTCCAAATTCAAATCTTATTTTGCTGTCTGGACTGCAGCCTCCATTCTGATTAATGAATGAGCAAAGGTATGGAAAATCTTAAGATATTTCAATATCTTCAATATCTACTTTAAAATGATGTAAATCATCTGCAATCATTATTATTGTTTCCTTAATGTTCAGTTGTAAAGGTGCTGTAGTACATTATTTCTTGACTTTCCATAATTGTTCCAAATCTTTTCTATTTTCTGTTGACAGTATTTGCTTATCTTAAATTGTTGATGTCCAATTTTCATACCTCCTTCTTCCTGCTTCACTTATGATATGTTTAGTATAAAAAAATTAAACAGATAAGGTTTAATGCAATCTTATCTGACTCCTTTGCCAATTGGAAACCAGTCTGTCTTGATGGCAGCCTCTTCTTCTGGTACAGGTTATAATTTAATAATTTTATAATTATGATTTATAATTTAAACAAGCATAACATTTCCATATTTGATGAGCCATTCAGTATCTCCCCTGGCATGTATAAGAATGTTATTTATTTATTTTTCATGCATCCATTTACAGGTTGAATATTCCATACCCAGAATTCCGATTTCTAAAATACTCCAAAATAGTCCAAATGAATAACTTTGAGAGGGATGCCTTTGCTTTCTGATAGTTCCATGAGAATCCCAGTTTTAGCTATACCAAGAGAAGCATCATTTCCTGTGTATGTGATCACAGTAACAATATATCACAGATAATAATGAATGGATAGTGATTGTAAGGTTAAATTTCCATCAAGGGGCTGATGAGTCATTAAGCCCCTCAAGCTTTGTTCTCACAGTTTATTGCCTCATCATCATCACAACTCTGTGATGGAATTATGGCCTTTTAATTAGCACAAGCCCATTCATTATCTCCTGGATTATTGCATGCAGAAAGAAGGCAAGAAACAGGTAATGTGGGACATGTTCTTGTACTACAGGATACAATTTGTAATTACTTTAAGATGCATTCTTTATCATGACAATTCAGCCTTGATTGAAGTTCCTAAATTCTAGATGAAGGCCTAAGAGTTGTATTTTGATGCGTGTGTTGTTTGGGAGGGGAACAAAACCATAATTCTTTCCCCAGCAATTAAATTAACTGAATATGCAACAATTAGCCTTTTCTTTATTTTTTAATACTACCTGATAAAAGTATACGTTTTTGTGTGGAAGGCCCGTAACGGTAGTGCTTCTCTTTTATAGTGCCTCGTGGATATAAGGGGAATGGTCTACTTCTGTAGTCTGCACAAACCCTTCCACACTTAAAATCTCTAATGAACATACGGATGGTTGCCATGAGTGAGCACTGTCATCATTGTCCTCATTCCCCCTGCTCTTCTGCATGCTTGTTGTTGTTGTTGTTTTGTTTTGGGTTTTTTTTTTAAAAAACCCTATGTTTGCTGGATGAAGAAGCTTGTGAACTTCCAAAAACTAACATGAAGAATTTGGATTAGCTATTTATTATCATCATCATCATCACCATCATCATAATTTGTCACACAATGCTGCGTACATTTCATTACTGGTTTGCCTGCCTCCCATGATTTTCCTGCCACTAGCTAATGCTATGGATAGATAAAACCCATCAATAACTCCCAATCCTGCAACGTTCCCATCACATACTGTAATTCAATTGGTCTCTTTCATTTTTGTTCCAACATGATGGCAGAAGCCTGATGTCAGGGGATGGGATTCTCCTCATTGCCCCCTCACTATTCCAGTATCTTTTTTTCTTTTCTTTTATACAGATCTTTGTCATTTTTGTTTTTAATGCCGAAATAGCGCAATTGCTAGGAGGAGGAGGAGGAGGAGGAGGAGGAGGAGGAGGAAGAGGAAGAGGAAGAGGAGGAGGAGAAGAAGAAGAAGAAGAGGGAGAGGGAGTTTTTTTCATGTCAGGAGTGACTTGAGAAACCGCAAGTCGCTTCTTGTGTGAGAGAATTGGCCATCTGCAAGGACATTGCCTAAGGGATGCCCGGATGTTTTACCATCCCATGTTTGCCATCTCATGTCCCCAAGTGAGAAGCTGGAGCTGACAGATAGGAGATCACCCTGCTCCCCTGATTCAAACTACCAAGCTTTTGGTCAACAGTCCTGCAATGGGTTTAACAAGGGTTTAACCCATTGTACCACCAGGGGCTCCAAATAATAATAATAATAATAATAATAATAATAATAATAATAATAAACTAAGGAACCACAGCCATGCTGGAAGGGTATGCAGAATTATTATTTTAGGACAATAGAATGGCAAATTTATGTAATTACATTACTGAAGAGAGATGGAATACTGAACGTGCTCAATATGGTATGCATCCAACATCTACGCTAATGAATTAGTGTGAAAAAGTTCTAATACCAAATTGGTGAAAGGGGTTAAAGCATTTTCCCAACCAAGAATTCTACACCTTCTCTTGTGCATAAAATTAGTATAAAACCAATTAGTGTACCTAGTAGGCAGGGCTATCGAAATGCTAAAACTAAAGAGAAAGGTTAATTACCCTATTTTCAGCCTTGTTGGTCTTACATATTTGCATCTCTAGAAGGAATATTATCCACATTTTTACATTTACTGATTCAGTTTTGTGGTTGGGGTGGGAGGCAAAAAACCAGGACAGAAGGGGTATGTAATAGAATATTCCTTGAATAAAGCACCCCTCATTGCAAAATTTTGTTGCATTCCAGTTGTAATCTTGTGATTATTGTCATCAGTAGCATGGATTTTAAGTGTTTATCTAATGCTAATTTTGCTACATTTTGAAATTTTAAATTAATGATTTATTTGTCTTTAAGAGACAGCCTTTGGTTAATAAAATTGTATGCCCAGTGATTCCGAAAATAAATTGACAAAATCTTGTCAATAGGTACCAGTGGAGTAAAGGTATCATATATGAAATAACAGAAAATTAGTTAAGCACACAGTTCATTAGTTGGAAGATCATAATTTGATTCAGATATACTGTAACTTCATTTATATAGAGCAATCACAAAATAAACAGGTTAGTTGCATGGGAGTTCACAAACTCTCTTGGAATTAGTGGGCTAAAGTTGTCCCTGAAATAAATTTCTACACATCCATTAGTTATTGTAGTTCAGAAATAAGTAACTTATGTTCCTCCAAGTAATGCTAGAGAAACAGTTCCAATTTTCACTGATCCTTGGCTATATTTGCTGAGGTTTAAGGGAAGCTGGAATCCAACAACTGCTGAGGGTTACCCATTCATCACTCCTGTTGTATTCTTTCAAAGATGTTGCTCTACGTGGCTCCTGAAACTTGTTTGTATATTTACTGCTGGTTGGCATAGCAGGCACATACGCAAAAGGTTCATTTACCAATAGTGTAAAACAGGATATCATGTCAAGTAAAAGTAGAAGCATGTGGTATATGATATCAGAAATTTGCAGAAGTGACCTCTTTGGAATTTGACATAATTTACAGTGGAAAAATGGAAGATTGGGAAAAATCAGATCTGCTAACATACTTGCAAATCCTAGTTGCATATTAAGATTATGAAACATAGTAATGCACATACCGAGTTAAAGTGCATTCTCATGGCAAACTTTACTAGATTGAATATTTCTTTCTTTTCAGTCAATTCCAGCTTGATTTGAGATGTCTTCATGCACGCATATACATGTCTATACCGATGTAAGTCCTATTGAGGTCAGTGAAATTTACTATCATTTAAATGTGTGTTGTCCTACAGATTACATTCTAAAACTGCATTATTTACATATATGATTACAGCAGCAAGAATAGTCTATGCAAGGAAATGGAAATGCAAATAAATACCAACAAAGAAGAATGGGTGTCACAATCACCGACTTAGAACTGCCC
>JARBWK010000005.1:100300002-100347882 GCA_030556195.1 Anolis apletophallus
GGGCTTCTGCCAGCAGAACACAGCTGCAGGTAGGGCAAAAGACCCCGTCACATCTCATACAAAGACATTTATACCTTAATGGAGTCATTTCAGTTAAGCCCACCCTTCTTCATGGATAAACAATCATAATTGGCTGGTGATTACTGTTGTTTACATGACATTTCATTAATCCAATAAACACTGCATAAATCATTAGCATCATCTCTCTGTCATACCTAAGAATGAGAACAATAGCCATCTATTAGTTATTTCTTTCACACAGTGCAGTTATCAATGCTGAGCCTCTCTGTTCCTGACTTGAAACAATTTTCCGGGCTCCGTGCCAGCAGCGGAGAAGGACAGACTCTTTGCCATGCGCAGTGATGTTTCCATTCACATTAAAATTTCCATAGCTCCAACTGTACTGCATTCACCCATCTAGCCTATATTATCTCAAATTGGGCACAGGGTGTATTAAAAATGCATTAAATCACAGTGTTAGTCTTTCATTGCAAGTGCCTGTCTGATTTTTGGCACCAAAACCCTCTTTTTCAAAGTTGACACGTAAGTAGCATCACTCTCTGACTGTACTTTTTATGCTCGGAAAAGTACCAAACCTGCTTTAGTACCAAAACCGCTTTAGTATCTTTGGGAGGCGGTGGTCCTCCATCCTAGAGACGTGCCCTGCCCAGCGCAGCTGTGTTCTCAATAGCATGGCCCCAATGCTGGTGATCCCTGCTTGCTCAAGGACAGCAACATTAATCACATAGTTGGTCAGTGTATATTTAGGATTTTGCGAAGACAGTGCTGATGAAAGCGTTTGAGGAGTCGTAGGTGTTGGCGATAAGTGACCCATGTTTCAGACCCATAAAGGAGAATAGGCAGTACGATAGCTCTGTACACACTGATTTTTGTGCTTTGCCTCAGGTGCTTGTTACTCCAGACTCTTTTGTGAAGCCTTCCGTATGCACTATATGCTTTTGCTAACCTGTGATCTATCTCTTTATCAAACTTAAACCAATTATTGAAACCACGCAGTCCAAAATCATAATCCAAGGCCATTCCAGTTGTCATTTCACTATTCACTTATTGCACTGCAAATTACTGTCCAAAATCTTGGTCCCAGAGTCATGTTTTTACTTTCTTTCTGAAGGTCAGGAGGGAGGGGCTGATCTAATTTCGCTGGGGGAGGGAGTTCCACAGACGAGGGGCCACCACTGTCTCTCATCCCTACCATCCTATGTAGGACGTGGAACAAAGAGCAGAGCCTCCTCAGAAGATCTCCGAGGTAGATCAGAGAGGGAGATACATTCAGACAGGTAAGCTGGCCAAAACTGTTTAGGACTTTATATGCTAAAGACAGCACTTTGAATTGAGCACGGAATTGGTGTAACAGGTGTGTGCACTTTCTGTACGCTGCTCCAGTTAGCAACCTGGCTGTCACCTATTGTACTACTTGATGCTTCCAATCAGTCTTCAAAGGCAGCCCCACGTAGAGCGCATTGCAGTAGTCTATTCAGAATGCAACAAGAGCATGGACCACCGTGGCCAATTCTGGCTTTTCAAGATACGGGTGCAAATGCTCCCATGACCACTGCCAAGACCTGGGGTTCCAAGCTCAGTGATGAATTCAGGAGAACACCCAAGCTGCAAACCTGTGTCTTCAGAGAGAGTGTAACTCCATCCAACATGGGCTGTAACCCTATACCCTGTTTGGCCTTACGATTGACCAGGAGTACCTCTGTCTTGTCTGGATTCAATTTCAAGTTGTTTGCCCTCATCCAGATCGTCATAGCTGCCAAGCACCAGTTCAGGACCTGAACAGCCTCCTTCTGAGAGTGACTCTCCAGGAAAGACCGGAGCTGCTGCAAAACAATGCTTCCAAACCCATTCCTGAGAGGCATCCCAGAAGGATACTTCTTCGGCGTTGAGTATTTATATCACAGCGGATAGGCAACAGAAATATAGAAGTTTAATTCCCCATCGGCCCAAAAACTCCAGTCTCTGTTCGAGTGAATAATGAAACTCTCATTCAATTCACAAGGTAAATATATAACTTTGTATTGAATTGTATTTAACAATAACTGGCAAAACATCGAAAAACAACAGCCATCACAGCTACCTTTCTAAACATCCTTTCTTCACAGATATCAAATCCCAACTGACAAATCCCAACTGTCACTTTGTAACTGACATTTCTCAAGGTTCCATTTAGCAGTCTTGAGACAGCGCCATCTGGTGTCAAACATGTCACACTGCAGGTCATCTCAAACTGCGAAAATATATCTTGTGCTGACTCATGAATTGCTATTCAAAATGCAATAATCTGACAATACTGTGGTCAATGGAATTGAAGACCACTGGGAGGTCCAAGAAAGCCAACAGGGACACACTCCCCATGTCCAGTTCCCTGCCTAGATCATCCACTAAGGCAACCAAAGCTGTTTTGGTTCCATAACCCAGCCTAAAGACAGACTGTGCCAGATCCAGATGGTCAGTTTCCTCCAAGAACTGGAGTTGTGAGGCCACTAAATTTTCCACGACTTTGCCCAAAAAGGGAGATTGGAAACTGGTTGAAAGTTGTTCATTTGAGAGGGGGTCCAATGATGTTTTTTTCAGCAGTGGTTTTGATGGCTTCCTTTAGGCCTGCTGGAATCTTGCCTTCTTGTAAGGAGGCATTAACCACCACCTTCACCCACTCTAGCAAACCCTCTCTGGCTTCCTTTACCAGCCAGGATGGGCAGGGGTCTTGGATGCATGTGGTTGGTCTTGCTTCTCCAAGGATCTTGTCCACATCCTATGACTGCACAAATTGAAATGAATCCATTAAACAGGACAAGCAGGTGCTCGTGCTACATCTTCAGTGACTGCCATTAACATGGTATGTAAGTCGGAACGGATCACAGTGACTTTGTCCACAACATTTGCCTCTTTTGTAAGCCTCCCCAAGTCCCTTCGGGGACAGGGGACAGGGGACAGGATATAAATAAAGCATTATTATTATTATTATTATTCCTTTTAAAATTATAGTTAAAAAACATATTTAATGTGCACAGGAAGCCCCTTGGGAATTAACTGTAGTTGTCACGAGTTGGAGTTATTTGCCCAAATAAACATTTAAGGGAACGAACATAAATCACGCTTACATAAATCTAATCTTAGGACTTAAAGAAAATTGCTCACAAGCTTAGAAGTAAAATGTTTCTTTATACAATAGACCTTGATTTCTAAAGTAGCCTTTGGTAAGATTGCACCGTCTGTCTATGCCATTTTCTCTCAATGTGCAGTACATTGCGTTCTTTGCTGCGGCTTATGTATAAAACCAAGGAGTATAAATAAAATAAAAGAGATAATGACCTAAGGCTAAACACTTACTATTGGATTGAATATAAGAGTCAGAACTGTTCAACATAGCATTCTAACTACATCAAAATATTATATAGTTTTGCTAGTAGTTCCACAAATAAAATAATGTGGAAAAGGTTTTGCTGTTTTTCCTTTTATTTGCTTAGCTCCAGGTGGTCTCATTATTGCATTTTGATGGTCTAACTTTTAAAGTATTTGTTTTGTAAGGAGAGCTACAGCTGAAAACTGAGATGAATTTATGTAGTCTGATGAATTTTATCTATGATAACTGTAATACCGTTCCTATAAAATGATCAGAGAAGGCTACATCAACCTTGTAGAATTAATGCAGTTTGACACCATTTTAACTGCCATGGCTTGATGCGATGGGATCTTGGAATTTGTAATTTGTCAGAGAAGAATAAAAGCCTTGCAAAACTACAATGTCCACAATTCTGTAGCATCAAGTTATGGCATCTAAAGTTGTATCACTCACATTGCATTACGGTAATTCTATAGTGTAGAGATGTACCTGAAGTAGCCGGAATGGAGATTTAGAACCAGATGCAATTATTTCAATGAAAACCTGTTCTACCTTGCTCTTAGTTTGCTCTGGTATCTTTGGTGAGGAAAAAGTAATACCAATCCATATGCTTGCTTGTAATCATTTGCTTTGCCATGCCATGAGAAGAAACTATTTATTTATTTGTCATATCAGAAGTGAACCAAGGGTACTGTTGTAATGTATTTTAAAAAGACACAAAGTTAAAAAAAACTTGGCCATATACTAAATGTCCTTTGACCAGTAGCTCACCACTTGGACTATCTCTGGTGTTGCTATAAGGAGGTCCACCATTGTGCATGTAGCAGGGCTCAGGCTGCATTGTAATAGGTGGCCTGTGGTCAGGGGCGGTCCTACAAGATAGGCCAAGTAGGCGGCCGCCTAGGGCGCCATCTGGGAAGGGGGCGCCATCCTGGCCACATGGGGCGCCATCCTGGCCCTGCCGATGTTCTTCAGACAGTGCTGCAGCTGCCTGCTTTTGACCCCGGCCTTGTGCGCTCCGCCGCTTCTGGGCACGCGAGGTTTTCACGCAGGCGCAATTGCTCCGGGCTGAAGTTGGCGCAGGAGCAACTGCACATGCGAAAACCTCCGCGCATGCCCAGTAGCTCCCTTAGCGCGCAGAATCCTGTAAGCAAAGCACTCCCTATCGGGCAGGCAGGAGTGCTTCCCCACTCTCCCTTTGTCTCCGCCGCGCCTGATAAGAGATTTGCAGGAAGGAATGAATGAAGGGCTTTCCTCCTCCTCCTCTGTGACCTCTTCTCTCCCTCCTTCCTTTCTTCGGCTCTATTTCTGTCTAGACCTGAGGGGCCTGAGGCTATGAGGAGTTGTGGGAGTTGGAGGCCAAAACACCTAGAGGAGGGAGGGCCCAAGTTTGCCCAGGCCGCGCTGTTGTATTCAACCTCATTTGAACATTAGGCTGTTTTTCTATTTACATTTACATTGGGATCCTAATTTTGGACTTATGGGAGACTCCTATGAATTATGAGTCGGGTGGTAGGTAACATATTCTGATTTTGATGCATTTACATTGCATTTCTTGTTGATTATTATACAGTTCTGCTTAATATTGTCATACAATATAATACAAATACAATATAACAATAGAATAATGATATCTTTTATATTACATGTAATATTACAAACAATATTGCAGTATAGTGGTATTGTACAAAATAGTAATATATAATATTTTATTTTACTTTATTTTGGGTTATTTGAGTTTTATAGGAGTAATGAAAATATTTAGTAGAGGATAATTTTATTTAAATAAATAATTTTATTATTTTATAATAATAATATAATAGAATGTTACATTATATTATAATGTCAATATATTATAATATAATTATATTGTAATGTAGTATAATATAATTATGATATAATATAGTATGAGTATGGTATAATATATTGTATATACATTGATACAATATAATACTACTAATGGTATTGTGATATTATAATTGTATATTTGTTTTACATGGGGGGTGGCAAAATAATGTTTTTTTGGGGGGGGCGCCAAAATAATGTTCACCTACCATTTAAAATTACCTTAGACCGCCCCTGTGTGGCCTCAATGATGACTTGAGTGGGCCAGATTTCCCTAACTAGGGGCACTTCCACACAGCCCTATATCCCAGAATATCAAGGCAGAAAATCCCACAATATCTGCTTTGAAATGGGTTATCTGAGTTCATACTGCCATATATTCCAGTTCAAAGCAGAGAATGTGGGATTTTCTGCCTTGATATTCTGGGATATAGGGCTGTGCGGAAGGGCCCCGAGTGTGCCAACACACATGGAAGGCAGCAAGGTTAAGGAAAGCTGGTTATGTTGCTCCTTCCAAATCCAAACCAGGCCTCGCCACTTCAACAGAAGTAAGTCCTGTTCCTTCCAGTAATAGAACTATCTCCATGAATGCAACTCTCTGAAGGATCCAACAGCCTTAAGACATCATGCAGCTGTGGACAAGTCTATATACTATATAGGGACCACCAAACTCAGTGCCCAAACATGAATCAAGGAACATGAAAGTCACTGCAGACTGATTCAACCAGCGAAGTCAGCTATAACGGAGCACCTGATGAGCCAACTTGGACACAGCATATTATTTGAGAACACAGAAATGCTGGGCCACTCTGACAACCACCATGTCAGACTACACAGAGAAGCCATTGAGCATGAGGACAACTTCAACAGAAAGGAGGAAACCATGAAAATGAACAAAATCTGGCTACCAGTATAAAAAAAACAACCCTCAAATCGAGAACAGCAAACAAAGAGCAATACTCAAAAAACAGGGGAATAGCTGACACAAAACAATCAGGGCCAGCTAATCCCTCACAACAAAGGATTCCCCCAGACAGGAAGCAGACAGGCTTTGAAGCTGCAGGGCCATTCAATATTAATCAAAATGGCCAATTGCAATATTCACACTTGCCTCAAGCAGACAAGAGTTCTTTCTCCCACCCTGGACATTCCACAGGTATATAAACCGCACTTGCCTAGTTTCCAATAGACCCCCCAACCTCTGAGGATGCCTGCCATAGATGTGGGTGAAACATCAGGAGAGAATGCTTCTGGAACATGGCCATACACCTGGAAAACTCACAGCAACCCAGTGATTCCAGCCATGAAAGCCTTCAACAACACATTAAGTCTCGTTCCTTCCAGTAGTAGACCTATTTCCATGAAAGCAACTCTCTAAAGAATCCTACTGCCTCAAGACTGTAAATGTTGACACCATTCCTTGGGAGTAAGCTTACTGAAATTGTCTCTGAGCAAACATTGGCAGTATCAAGATGAAGAAAATATATGGAATTAATCTCATATGTCTTTTATCATGTCTTTGCAGGTTATTTTTTTTGTTTGCCACATGGTGGTGCTGTTTAATTTCTTTTAAGGTGCATGAATGGACTTCAAAAGTCGAGCCATTCTGATGCATTTAGCTAATGCAACAGCATCATGCGTAGCCGCACTGTTAAATATGAATCAGTCATAAATTATTAGCATTCTGTCTTTCTTGCTTGGCATCAGCATCCTGGTCCTTTAGGTGAATGCCTGAAATAATGATGGAAAATATTTTAATAATGCTACATCCTTCGTTCTGCTCCTTATCCGCTTCAGACAATTCTGCCTAAGATTGTCTTCTGATTGTTCTGATTCGGTATTATAAGGGAAGAACATAGACGCTAGAGAGTTTTGGTCTTTTAACATAATTTTACATAATTAGACTTCTTGTTTATATAAATTCAACTTGTTAGACATTTCTGATGCCTGAAAGAGCATCACTTTATCTCTGTGCAAACAATGTTTTGTGATAGCTCATGAGGGATCATGCTTGTCTGTTTAACAACCATCTTAAGAGGGGGAATCATGGTAATGGGTCCGGGGGTTAGTTCTGACAGTAGAACTTATGCAACTTTTGAATTTAAAATTTTATGAGCTCGTATTGCATAGACCAGGGGTCCCCAAACAAAGGCCTATAGCTGGAATGCGGTCCTCTAAGGTCATTGACCCTGCCCTAGCCCTAAACTTTAGGTTTAGAATTGACCTAAGTCTGAAAAGATTTCAAGGCCCACAATAACAACAATCCTAATTAACTTGGCTATCTCATCAGCCAAAAGTAGGCCCACACATCTCATTGAACTACTGAGAAGTTTATGCTGGTTAAAATGGTTCATCATGTAAAATATTGTATTGTTCTTTCAAGTTTTTTGCACTACAAATAAGATATGTGCAGTGCGCAAAGGAATTCATGTTCATGTTTTTAAAGAAAGTATGGTCCGGCCCCACAACAGTCTGAGGGACCACCAACTGGCCCTCTGCTTAAAACATTTGAGGACCCTTGGCATTGGCAGACTTCAAAATTTCATCTGAAGGACATATTAGTGGACATTACCCTCTTGGCATAGTTGACCCAAGTAATCTTACTACCCAAGGCAGGACAATATGCCCAATCTTTGGATAGTCAATTTATTTTAGCACCTGAGTGAGAAAATCTCAAAGGACCTCTCTTTCTTCAAGCCAGGGAACATACAAATACAATAGTGTTCCCTCGCTACTTCGTGGTTTGCTTATTGCGGACTTGCTGTTTTGCGGATTTCAAAAAATATTAATTTAAAATATATATAATGGTATTTTTGCTGTTTTGTGGGGTTTTACTGCTGCCGCTCTCCAAGGCACTTTCCCTCCTCAGTCCTCCCTCCAGCCTTGAAGGGCCTTTCCTTCCTTTGTTTCACTTTATTTTAAGTTTATAAAGACTTAAAATATTGTAAAACTACTAAAATAATGCGTAAATATTAAAATAAATAGAGCATCCCTACATCGTGGTTTTTCACTTATTGCGGGAAGTCCTGGAACCTAATCCCAGCAGTAAGTGAGGGAACACTGTATATTGTATTTACAGAATACTATAACTAACAGTTTGATGCACTTTGAAGACATCTAAAACTTGCTGCTCAGCGTGTTTAATTAATTGTTGGTCTAGCCTTGTCTTTTAGTTCACTTTCTGAGATATTAATGTTAATCACACGAGGCCATGTTACAAAGAAGGTTGTTTGAAGGGTGATTGAAATAATCGGTGCATGCACCACTTTCAATGTTTAAAATATGCTATTTTAAATGCTCATCATTAGGAGCCGTGGTGGCACAATGGGTTAAACCCTTGTGCTGGCTGAACTGTTGACCGAAAGGTCAGCGGTTCGAATCTGCATGATGGAGTGAGCTCCCATCTGTCAGCTCCAGCTTCTCATGTGGGAATATGGGAGACGCTTCCCATAGGATGGTAAAACATCCTGGCGTCCCCGGGCAACGTCCTTGCAGATGGCCAATTCTCTCACAGCAGAAGCGACCTGCATTTTCTCAAGTAGCTTCTGACATAAAAAAAGCTTGCCATTATAAAATGCTGCACATTCAGATAACAAATGGCAATGATCTAGTTTTTTCTATAGATCAAATTATTTGCAAGTAGCTAATTACCCAAAATATAATTTTTGATGATTTATAGCACAAATCCTGCTTCTCATTTATAGGTACAAATGTTCCTTTTGTTTCCTCCTTGACTCTGTTTCTGCTGCTGTTCGTGATAAAACACATGAGATTTCCAGTGATTTAGTTTTCGATCCTGTTTAATCATCAGCTTTTGTACTGTCAATGCAGGGAAAGTTGTAAGAAACCTCTCCCGGTGCAAACCTATGGGGTGATCTTCTTGCAAAAGATGTAAGAAGTCGGCGATCCTTTGGGAAATAAAATTCCAATTGTGGATGAAATGAACACTGTCATAAGCTTCAATAAATCTCATTTAAGTCCTATTTGGATGCCCTTCTGCACATTGGATGAACACGGAAAGTAAATTTGTGGAAAAAATGAGAAACCGTTTATAATCTTCAGACAGGAAAAACAATATTGTCTCATAAAATGTTTATCTAGCTGCCTGGAATCCCTATATTGGGAGAAAGGAAGGATAAAAATAAAGTAAATAGATACAGAAATATATAAAATTTTGAGGTGGTAATAATTTCCAGAGGACCTATAGTTCTGTGCTTTGCCATAGGGAACCCCAGGTCCAATTTCTGGTTCCTCCAAATAGGATTGGGGGGAGGGAAGCCACCTGAAACCCTGCAGAAATGTTACATGCAGCCTTCCAGATGTTGTATAAATATTTCCTTTATTCCACTTTCACTTGCAGGAACATAACCTTTGAAAAAGCTTTCTTCTCACTGGGATATGATCATGGAAGTTATGTGCCTTTTTCAGTTGTTGTCACATGTTAAGATTTTTGCTAAAATATTTTACAAAGCTTTTTGTATTCTTCCCTGCAATTGCCATAAAGGCAATAATAGCTATAATGCAACAAAATTAAGGGGTTTGAGCTTGTCTCCTGGTAAAAAAGCATAATGAAATGAGGGCTAGATTACATTTAACAGGGTCAGCATCAAATAGGATATACAGAAACTGCAAGAGACAATCACTCAGCAGGGTTGACCCGATTATGAAAGATGTGAACGCTTCCAGATACTTTGAAAACGAGAACTTATAAAACACAGCATTCCAAACACAGAGACTTTTGGAAGAATAGTAGTGCAGCTGCTTCCTATCTTCCCCATGAGCATCATAACACCCAGAATGCCCATTGTATCTTGGATGAATAGAATAGGGATATGTAGCTGGTTGCATTAGGGATTGCGTTTCTATCTCATTTTGGCTCAATATGATTTAAGATTGTTTTGCAACTGTTGCGAAGTAATCCCTGAAGGAACGTACCTTCATGTACATATAATTTAAGATAGATTTACTTTTCTAAAAAAGCTCTCCTTTGTTCCGCTTCTTTTTTGGTGTATGTGTGTGCATGTATATGGAATTCCCATCTCCTTTGGCAGAGGAAAGAAAGTCTTTACAAAATCAGAGGTGAATAATAATAATAATAATAATGCACTTCATTTATATTCCGCCCTTCTCGCCTAGGGGACTCAAAGCGGATTACTGCATTTACATACATAGACAAACATTAAATGCCTTTACAGTCCTATACAATAAGACACACAAACATAAACAAAGGTAGAGGCTTTTCAGCTTCTGGAGGAGTGTGGTGTTTCAGCCTGGTGTTCATGTGCATGATGGGGATGATGGGATTGCCATTGAGAATGCTGATGTGCAAAGTGAAGCACCAGATGAGACCCCCGCTTCTGAGAACAGTTTGAGTCCCAAGGTTCTGTTAGATGAAAATTCCTTCGAAAAGGAAACAGAAGGGCTGGTTGGAGATAGTAGTGCAGCTGAAAATGTTAATGACCAAAGAGAGGCGAGGGAGGTAGAAATGCCTTTTTATCGCTAGGCAAGTATCCTTGAGAGACGACAAGTTTCCCAGGGTGTCTGGCGTAGCTGTAGACTGCAGCAAAAAGATATAAAGTGAAACTAATTTCTCCTTACTTAAGATTGTAAGCAGGGCCCGTGTCTCAGTTTCCAGGCTTTGTTTAGAAAAGACATCACGATCAAGTTTCCCTCATCTCTTGTCTATGGATCATGTTTGTGCCTTGGTCTTGTTTTCTTGAATTGATTCTATAGTTTCATTGGACTGTCTTAGAATCTAGTATCAAGCTTTTGGACTTTACCTTTTTTGGGTTTTTGAACTGTGTGCTTACCTTGGATATATCTATTGTTTTAACCTTTTACCTTTTGTTGGAAACTATATTTTACTTCAATAAAATACTATTTTTCAAAGACTGTCTGATGTGTGTGTGAACTAGAGGGATACTTTCTGTCTGAAGTGCAACAAGGAGGTGCTCGTCTCTGTCTCTGGGGAGGTGCTTTCTCCATTTTCAAGCTGAGGAGCCTGCGTTGTTCCCTCCTGGTTGTGTGGCTGGCAAGATTGCTTGAAGCATCTCTTTGCCTTTTCCTGCACAAGCGTACCTATTTATCTAATCACATTTGCATGTTTTTGAACAGCTAAGTAGGAACTGGAGCTGACAGACAGGAGCTCACCCTGCCTCGCGGATTCGAAGTGCCGATCTTCAGGTCAGCAGTTCATCCAAACTTCAGGTCAGCTGCTAACCAGCACAAGGGTTTAACCCATTGTGACAACGTGGCTCCAAAATAAACCCTCTGTAGACATCTCATTAAAGCTGCATCTGCATTGTAGAATTAATGCAATTTGACACTACTTTAACTGCCATGGTGCAATGTTATGGAATCATGAGTGTGGTAGTTTTATAACCACACTTTTGTTTTCTCGGCCAAAGAGTACTGATGCCTGCCCTAACTAAAATTCCCACAACTCCATAGCATTGATCCATGGCAGTCAAAGTAGAGTCAGACATTAACTATACAGTGCAAAATGCACTCCAAATTATTGGATGTTGGGTTGCCTATTTAATGAGTGGTAGGAGAGAAAACTCAAATAGCCACCATGCCTTACCTAATATTCTTTACAATCCCAGGATTAATACATTGCTAAGAAAATGTACGTCATTATTTGCAGTTTTAATTAAGATGGTTTTAATGCATCCTCTCCACCCTGATCCTGGTTTCACTTTTTGACAGGTCTAATTTTAGAATATAAGTGAATTTAAATGATGGGAAGTATTCAAGATGGTAAGAGTAATGCAATAAAAAGAGAAAATAAAATGAAAGCAGATTTGAGTAATGTTACGGAAGTGTGCCAAACTACCCACATCCATCTAGTCAGAGAACAGTTTCTGGGGGAGTAAAACTTCATGGCAACTGTCAGATACATCTTTCCTGTTTAAAGGATATGGAGAACAAGTACTTAACCGAATATTCCTCTTGGATACAAGGCTTTGTCCCTGAACTGAGCTCTGCTTGCAAATGCAGGGATTTAATTCTTCCTTTGATGTGTGTGAATAGCTCTCATTAATGTTTACATTATTATTCCTGGGACATTAATATCACTGTTAGGGATAGTTAGGCATGGAAGGGCTGTAATAATCTGAATCCAAATTGAACATCAGCTATAGTGGGAGTTTGCACTTTTCTACCAGATGATCACACAAACTAATGGTTTATTTAATATACATCTGATACATTGCCATAGAGAGTTCCAGTTGCCCTGTTGCCACCGACTTTAAGGCCCATGCAAAAACGTGGAACCTCCTTTAACCCATAGGAAATTCAGTTTTATGAATTTTAGCTGCGAAGTACTGTGTTTTGAATATAAAGAATTATATCCAACTGGGCACAGCAGCTAATCTGACTGGTTAGACTGGGGAGGTATCAATGATTTACAATAAATATCCACTTTCTACTTGTGTTCTGGACAGAGAAGGCACAACAGAGTTATGCACGCTGGGTATTCAATAGATATGGTGCTGCATTTAAATCACCCAGCTCTTTTCTCAATCTGTATTAACAGTTGAGTTACATTTCTTATTACCTAAAGACTTCAAGGTCATAAAGGGTCAAATATTCACGGTCTTGTGGAATCTGACCTGAGACTTTGGTGTCCCCACTGCAGGGGGGGGGGGATGGGACAGAGGACCAAGTAAGCAATGTATTGTCGAAGTCTTTCATGGCTGGAATCACTGGGTTGTTGTAAGTTTTTCAGCTTACTAATCATAATCATCTTTATTTATTTATATGCCGCTTTTCTCCCTGAGTGGGACACAAAGTGGCTCACAACATTTAAAAACAGTACAAACAACAAACAAATATAACAATATAACCATCTATAAGAATGACATAAATAAACATTCTAAATTTGAATACTCAAATTGGACAAAAAAACCACAGGTAGTACATCACCTCTTTTGGAAATAATCTCTCTGCTGTTCGCCTAACAAGTTTGCGTGTCTGGATTACATTTACACAAGAGCATGCCTGTCCCTAGTTCTTGGCCTAATTGCCCAATTGTTTGAGGGAGTTTATTGTAAGGGTGTGATATAGTAATAGTTTGAACATTGCACAATGACTCTGAGCTCTTCCACACAGCACTATATCCCAGAATATCAAGGCAAAAAATCCCACATTATCTGCTCTGAACTGGAATATATGGCAGTGTGGACTGAGATAACCCAGTTCAGAGCAGATATTGTGAAATTTCTTGCCTTGATGTTCTGGGATATAGGGCTGTGTGGAAGGGCCCTCTGATGACCAGGGTACAATTCCCTGCTTAACCATGACTTCCCCAAGGTCACCCAGTGGGTTTCACTGGATGACCCTGAGAAAATTACACACTCTCAGCCTCAGAAAAAATGTGATAAAATCAATGTTGGGTCTCTATAAGTTCGAAATGATTTGAAGACACATAACAACAACGTTTGCAATTAAGTTTCAGCTGTTCGTTGCCCCAAATTGGTACACTGTTCTCTTTGCTCCTCTTCATTTCTGCTTTGGGCACAATTCTCTGGCAATCAAGGGTTTAATTCCATAGTGCTGCACTGTTATCTGTCAGCCATTCATGCAATTAAGGGAAAATATCTACCAGCGTTTCCATGGCACTGAAACATTTCAGCAGAGAACAGTCAACCCACACAGGTCCTAAAAGCTGTAAAATATTAATTCAGTACAAGAATAAGTTGAGGGAGTTCTACATTTATTAACAGGTCATAACAATTTTCTTCCAACAAACTGTCCATTTTCAGAATATTCTGCCAGATGTTGGTAATACCTGAGAGATACCTGAGAGTCCAAACACTCAATGAATCAATCTTTGGAGAAATCAGAACCTAAAATATTACTCATTAAAAGGAACTAGTTATATTACTCATCCCAATGATGACCTATTGAGTTACTACTAGGCATGGTTAGGTTTGGTCGGAATTTTCGTAATTTGGAATACATTCGGAAAGATTTCCTTTTTGAAGGGATTTTGACGTTTTTAAGGAAACCAGAAGTCCCTTTGCCCTTCTGAAGCTTTTTCCGCCATTTCTCTTATGAATCAGTAAGTGAGTCGGAAATTATTCGGCTTTCTCCCCGCTTCTGTTCCTCGGTTCAAGCCAGTTCAAGCCAGAGAAGCCTTCTAAACCAGTGTGGATGGATTCCCTTACTTTCCTTTCCCTCCCGCGTCAGTGAGAGAAGCGGTTTTAACCAGTGTGGATGGATTCCTTTCCTTTCCCTTCCCCCTCCCGAGTCAGTCTTAAGCGAGAGAAGCGGTTTTAACCAGTGTGGATGGGATGGATCTGCATCAGTTTTAAACCAGTGTGGATGGATTCCTTTCCTTTCCCTCCCGAGTCAGTCTTAAGCGACAGAAGAGGTTTTAACCAGTGTGGATGGGATGGATCCGCGTCAGTTTAAACCAGTGTGGATGGATTCCTTTCCTTTCCCTCCCACATCAGTCTTAAGCGAGAGAAGAGGTTTTAACCAGAGTGGATGGATTTCTTCCCTTTGCTCCCGCCCCTCCTTTTCTGGAGTAAAACAACTACTTTCAAAGTAAAGATCACCCAATGAAACAGGAAATAACACTTTGATACTATTAACGAAGGATTCGGAAGTCTCGGAAGTTCTGAAAAGTTTTGAACTTTTTTCTTGTGAAAATTGGAATTGACTTTAGATCCGCACCACCATCGCCCCCTACATCCGAAAGGAGTTTTGAATCATTTTTAAAAATCAAACAAGCCTAGTTATACTTGTTGACGTTACAGATGTCCATAAAGTTAATTCACTGAGTTAGAACTAGTTTACTGTTATTATTGTGTCATTGGAAATAACAGAGAAAGTTTGGGTGATCTGGTGGTAATTCTGAGAAAAATGCAACAGGCATCAAAACAATCCTTTCCAGCCATAGCATTAGACAGCCACCCATGAGGCGTTCCCCTTTTTATTCTGAGAGGGAGTTAGCATGTTACTTTGAGTAATGGGTAACCATCCAATACATTGTTCCACTTCCATTTATTTATTTATTTATTTATCGTGTCAGGAGTGAACCAAACAGTTGTATTGCATTAAAAACACACACACGGTTTGCAAAGTTGGCATTTTATTAAATGTCCTTTGACTAGGAGCTGGCCACTTGGATTGCCTCTGGTGTTGCTATAAGAAGATCCTCCGTTGTGCATGTGGCAGGGCTCAGGCTGCATTGTAATAGGCAGTCTGTGGTTTACTCTTCTCCACACTTGCATGTCGTGGATTCCATCTTGTAGCCCCATTTTTAAAGGTTGGTTCTGCATCTCGTGGTGCCAGAGTGCAGTCTGTTCAGAGCCTTCCAAGTCGTCCAGTTTTCTGTGTGCCCAGGAGGGAGTCTCTCATTTGGTATCAGCCATTGATTGAAGTTCTGGGTTTTAGCCTGCCACTTTTGGACTCTTGCTTGCTGAGGTGTTCCAGTGAGTGTCTCTGTAGATCTTAGAAAACTATCTCTTAATTTAAGTCATTGATGTGCTGGCTGATGTCTGAAAAGGGGATGGGCCAGAGATGTCACTGTCTTGGTCCTTTCACTATTGGTTGCTACTTCCCGGCGGATGTCAGGTGGTGCAATACCGGGTAAACAGTGTAATTTCTCCAGTGGTGTATGGTGCAGACCCCCCGTGATAATGCAGCATGTCTCATTAAGAGCCATATCCACTGTTTTAGCATGATGAGATGTGTTCCACACTGGGCATGCATACTCAGCAGCAGTGTAGCAAAGCTCAAGGGCAGATGTCACTACTGTATCTGGTTGTGATCCCCAGGTTGTGTCAGTCAGCTTTCGTATGATAATGTTTCTAGCACCCACTTTTTGCTTGACATTCAGGCAGTGTTTCTTGTAGGTCAGAGAATGGCCCAAGGTAACTCCCAGGTATTTGGTTGTGTTGAAATGCTCCAGTAGGATTCCTTCCCAGGTAATCCTCCAGAGCTCAAGATGCTTGTCTGTTCTTAAGATGAAAAGCACATGTCTGTGTTTCAGATGGAAAGTAATTACACTGAAAAGTCGTGACTTACCATCATGCCTGCTTCAGGCAAAAAGGAACTCCATCCACACTAGCTTATTTTTCTGTAAAGGACAGAGGTCACCAAAGTAACTCTTTAGAAAAATGAATTATTTCTAAGTATGGCTGACAAGTGATGGCTTGCATAGAAGAATGCAGACACTGCAATCTTATTACCTCCTGTTACCAAGTGGAAAATATTGTTTTCTTGCCACCGCAGACAGTACCCATTACAATTAAAGGTAGTTCTTTGGCAGTCTCTTTTCTAATCCCTTTCATAGCTCAAATCAGCCTAGTTTCAGTAAGGTTGCAGTCATTAAGTGCCCTTAAAGGAAAAGGTCACTATTAAGTTATATACCATCTGAGGTACTACTGCAGCAGACTGAACCACGACTCTCCCTTCTGTACAATCTGATGCAGACCCCATCTATCTGTTACTTTAATTTCACAGAATTCAGTGAGAGTATCGAAAGCCTTGTCGGTTGATCACATAAAATGACGTAGTGGGTTGGATTTGGCCCAGGGTCTTGCATTTGATACATGTTACCCACATGTAGATACTCTGTAGGAATACATGTAGATATTCTGAAGGAATATCTAGGTCCTACAGTGCCATTTTAACCATCCAGTTTTCATCCTGAAGGACTTAGAAATTCCTGGAGAGATGATCTCTCAGATTAAAAAATAGGAATGGCTTTACTCTTGGCTTTTAACTTTCATGGAAACATCCCTTTATAAATGTCCCCCTGTGCTCACATGCACTCATACTGGACGTATATATGTATATGGGTAGAGAATCACGTTCTTGAGCATATATATGCTTAAGGATTAATAGCCTGAAGGCAGTTGATTCCTGAGGGAAAGAGGATGTGATGGGCATTAATTTCTTACAAATCTTCCAAGAGCTGAATGTAATGAAGGATATTATAAATATTGAAATGCAAAATGTTGACCAAGTTCCAGCTCAATGTTAAGTGTGAATCATGTGTTTCTACTCAAAATGACAGCAGCAGTTGTAGTTCTTCTTTCCCCACTGTAACATACCTGTCTACATTCTGTATTTTCTGTCTCTTGGCAGTAGCTTTCAGGTGGGGGAGGAGTGGAACATGTAGAACACTGGGTTGTTGTAGGTTTTTCAGGCTGAATGGCCATGTCTCTCCTGACATTTTGCTTGCATCTATGGCAGGCATCCTCAGAGGTTATGAAGTTGTGAATGCCTGCCATAGATGCAGGCGAAACATCAGGAGAGAATGTTTCTAGAACATGGCCATACAGCCCAAAAAACCTACAACAACCCAGTTATTCTGACCATGAAAGCCTTCAACAATACATATAGAACATGTTGACATTATCACATGGGTATATTTTTCTAGAAATTATAGGGAAGGAGAGCAACATCCATAGCTGTTGTTTCTGTGGTAACTTCTTGTGTTTAGAGTAACAGTAGTTTGCCATCATTTCCCCACATACATCATGTTATCGCATGTCATGCATCTACATAAGAACGCCTTCTTTTCAAAAGGAGCGCACGAGACCTAAGCGACAGCAAATAGATATTAGCACCAGTAAGAGAAATGCAGGATGTAATCGGGAAGTCAGATATTGAGAGCAAATGCCAAGTTAGTGGCACGAAACATGTTTGGATCAGCCTGTTTACTGCCAACTTGTGAGATGCTAAAGATTTCAGGAAAGAGCCATATCTCTGTGCTTTGCATGAAGAAATTCCAGGTCCAGTTCTTGGTACCTCCAAGTGAAGGAAGGAAGAACGGTAATCTGAAACCCTGTCCCATTTGAGTCCTCACATGGCTCTCCAGATCTTGCTCCATTACAAATCCCAACATCCCTTACCTTGATCTATGATGCCCAGGATGCTAGCATGTTGCAGTCAAATGACAAGTGGAAATTTCATAATTCTTGTCACTACTTTAGACAGACTATATTGAGAAATATGAACTGATATGAATATACAGGGAAGATTCTTACTGGCTATATTGTTTTAAATCCTTGCTATAATCATGTTTCTTTAGCATCAGCTCATCTCAAAAGATATACAATGACAACATCTCTTTTGTGCTTTGCAAGAAAAGGTGTAAATGCACAACTGATGCACATCTGATTTTGGGAGCTCCAGATCTTGCTAATATTTGCATGTGGATGATCATCAGGTGGGAAAGAATCCAGTGTGAAACTCTAAAAGCCTATGTTAGCCATATTTGTGTGTGTGTATCAGGAGCAACCTGACAAATTGCAAGTCACTTCTGGTGTAAGAGAATTGTCTGTCTGCAAGGACATTGCCCAGGGAATGCCCGGATGTTTTACCACCCTGTAGGAGGCTTCTCTCATGTCCCTGCATGAGAAGCTGGAGTTGACAGCTGGGAGCTCACCCCGCTCCTCGAATTTGAACCACCAACCTTTAAGTCAGCAGTTCTGCTGGCACTTGGTTTTAACCCATTGTGCCACCGTAGCTCCAGACATAAACTGATATTACTAGATGGAATAATAGGAAGCCAGTTTCTTGAGCTTCTAAAAAATTGCAAATTAAAGCAATATATCAAGGCCCCATACCCAAGTAGTCTGCACTTGGATATGGACATGGGCAAGTTAGGACTAACCAGACCCATACAACTAGAAGCAGACAACATGAAGAACTGGCTGGGCCAGATGTTATGAGCCCAAGAGCCCCTGTGCCCAGTTATGAAGAGCCCAGGGGCCTGCCACTTTGACACTTTGACTGGGAGGGTTTTCATACATAAAATGCATTGGACCCCAATGACCAACCTGTTACACATGGTACACTTGGCCCGATGGAAGAAAATGTTTTTAAAAGTAACATTTGACTTACAGCGGGCCCCCTGTTAAACCATTGAGCTGCTGAATTTGCTGGCTGAAAGGTCGGCGGTTTGAATCGGGGAGTGGGGTGAGCTCCCACTGTTAGGCCCAGCTTCTGCCAACCTAGCAGTTCGAAAACATGCAAATATAAGTAGTTCAATAGGTACCGCTTCAGTGGGAAGGTATGCACTCCATACAGTCATGACCTTGAAAGTGTCTACGGAAAACGCCAGCTCTTTGGCTTAGAAATGGAGATGAGCATCAGCTCCCAGAGTCGGATACTAGACTTAATGTCAAGGGGAAACCTTTATCTACCTATACCTCTCTTTTCAACCTAGATTGGTTCCTGAAACTGCTTACAGTTGAAATACTCCCAATGTTGTATCTGTAATAGAAATATATGGATATAAATAAATGGCAGGGTTTAAAAAAAGTCCTTGGCAACCTCAGATTGAGCATTGGACTAGGGCTCTGGAGACCAGGGTTCAAATCCCACTCACCATAAAAACACACTGAATGATCTTGGACAGGTCACATTCTTTCATCTTCAGAGAAAGGCAAAAACAACCCCCCTTTGAACATTTTTTGTCAAGAAAAACACATTGCCTAGGGTCACCATCAGTCAGAAATGACTTGAAGGCATACAACAACAATCAAGCTGATAGCAAAGTGTAGGATTATACATTCGGGAAAAGAAAATATATAGAAGATGACACCAATGCCGATGTTGGTATAACAGACTAGAGCCTACTTTATAAAGCGCAAGAAGTGTCTCCTCATTTTTCCAATGCAGAAGTACTCACAGAATTAGTGATACAAAGAATGTGTGCTTAAATTGAATATTAATTGAGCTGCTGTTTAGGCTATTATTGGAACTAAGAAAAAATTATTTAGGGTATTAAATAATTAGCCAAGAGACTTTAAAACAGAGTTAAAAGCTAACTCCTTAGATTAGTAAAAAGACACAGTAAAAGATCTGCTATGCCTTTTGTTTTTGTTTTCTCATTAATGTGATTTTTGCAGGGAGGTGAAGGAATTGTTGCAGATGGATTCCTCCTCTAGTCACAGTTGAAAAGGGGGCTGAGATAAAGCTCTGATAATTACTAAAAAAGGAAAGAAATTGCTCAAAATGTATAGTGGCCAAAGGCAATGCAAAGAAATACAAAAATCAAGAATAGATTTAAAATCTATTATATCACCTCAAAACAGTAACTGAGTACAAGGAATCTGGAATATGATTTCCTGGACTGAAAATTATTCAGAATTCATGCGCCACTTGGGATGGTTTGGACCTTTTCAGCCTTCCATCTATGAAAACATTTCACTGAGAGTTTGGCAGAAAATTGGGACTGCAGTAGCCAGAATGCTCACAGACAGCATTGGTCTTGGATGGAGATTCTGGGAGTTAGAATCTCAAATGTAACTTTTCAAATGTCAGATTTCACCTAGAAGATAGATAAGGAGCCCCTGTTGGCTCTATGGGTTAAACCCTTGTGCCAGCAGGACTGAAGACCAACAGGTCAGAGGTTCGAATATGGGGACAGCGTGGATGAACTCCCTCTGTCAGCTCCAGCTCCCCATGTGGAGACATGAGAGAAACCTCCTACAAGGATGGTAAAACATCAAAACACCCGGACATCCCCGGAGCAACGTTCTTGCAGACGGCCAATTCTCTCACACCAGAAGCGACTTGCAGTTTCTCAAGTCGCTCCTGACACGAAAAAAAAACATCTAGGAGATAGCTGCAACTGTAAACAAATATCAAAAGGCCTTCAAATCCATAATAAAGTCATCTATATTTTGGTAATGCCATTGATATTATAGGCATCAAAGCTGCTATGTTTGCGCCTTAACACTCATTTCCTCTATGAGTGAACTGCTGTTTCCATGGCTGTTGTACAAAGGCAGCAGGATGCTAGTCTATGTTTCACAAGCACAAAGGGGCCTAGCAACAAGCCGACTGTGTTCTGTGCTATAAATACCTTCCACTGGGTCTCTGTAGGATATCTTATTCAAGCAGGAGAAAACAGAGAAATCTGGAAAGCCGAAAGATAAAATGCTTCTTTCCCCTCACACCTACTCTTATGTGTGTAGATGAAAGGAACATCACAGCCCCTCAATTTTCCTTTCATCACCTCCTTTATATTGTGAAGCTTTCTGTACAAGCCATAGTTGGGAGGGAAAAACATAAATTTGGGAACTTCTAAGGACCGACCCTCCACCACCAGCTATCCAAGGGCATTTTTATACATTTAAAATTGCAGAGGTATTGGGCAGCCTTTACATATCACCACAATAGAAGAATCACAAGTGACTATGCAACAGTAAAAAAAAAGAAAAGAAAAGAAAAGAAAAGAAAAGAAGAGAGAGAGAGAGAGAGAGAGAGAGAGAGAGAGGCTTTTGGGGTAGTTAGTTATATCCTGTTATAATGAAACTCAGTTGATTATAAGTAAATTACTCTGGCACTGCTTACAGAACAATAGAAAAAGTGTCTCAAGTGGCAGGATGTCTACTCATCAGCTACAAAATCTTTGTTCCTTTGAGTCAATTCTCCTGTGTTTTTATCGAATATGACTTTATGAAAGCCTCAGAAGATGGTCTATTGATGGAATGATTCCTCACTCCCAGATGGTCTAGTTTATGTCAGTTTCGCAAGTAGGAACAACTCTGTAAAACTTTGCTCAATTTGTACCCGCAGAGACTGGCATTCTCTCCTCAGAAGTGCAGAATTCTAGGAAGATGATGCATTGCATGTAAAACTGCACACACAAGGGTCCACTTACAGTTATTGGACTTCCTTTCTCATGCCAGACTCCTCCATCTTGGGGGGGGGGGGGCAGGGGATACATTGTTTGAATAGGTCAGTGGTTCTTAACCTGTGGGCCACGGACCACCAGTGGGCCGCGAGGACAAACATCTGGTCTGCAATTTTATTTTATTTTATGTTTCTGATCCTTTTGCACTGCCTGCCACTCCTTCCCTGTCGCTGCCCATGGCATATGTTCTGTATCAGAAACTAGAGCTGATGTGGTCTATCCAATGCAATCTTCTGAATCAGCACCTCAAACCAAATCTAAAGTTTATTATTTATTTATTATTTATTTATTTATTGGGGCTTCTTCGCCGCCGACTCCCGGGTGCTCGCGGCGGCTCACAGAGCCAGTGGCACAACGCCACAGGTTAAAACATAAAAACAGTTAAAAACAGTTAAAACAATTAAACAGCAAAATGCAATATAACAATTGAGCAGCAGGAGATATCACAGCCCAGAGAGTATAGACGAGGCCTACTCGCCGCAGGCCTGCCTAAACAAATGAGTTCAAAAACTGATTTGTAGCCCTTGTGGTACTAACGCTGGAGAGTGGTCCCTGGTCAAAGTGGTCCTTGGTCAAAAAAAGGTTGGGAACCACTGAATAGGGGTATGATTTGTATTGAAACTGATTTGTAAACCTTTTGGTACTAATGTTGGAGAGTGGTCCCTGATCAAAAAAAGGTTGGGAACCACTGGAATAGGGGTATAATTTATATTGAAAATATTTACATATCACAATTTTAAATTGTATTCATGTAAAATATGTTTCCATAATATTGTCACACTCTATTGTCAGCATAGTTCTCACTGAGGTGGTAAAGCAGTACACTGGCTGTACTACCTGTACTGCATGTATTGTCATACAGTTGAGATCCATCTCAGACTACAGCCGGAAGTCCAATGGCCATCCTTTTCAGGGAGGGAAGTGGTACAAAGTGATATCTACAACATGTTCACAAACAAACATCACTACTCACAAATATGCTGCAGCAGTACTTCCTCCTTATCACAATTCCTCAACCCACTTTGGAAGTAGTTTCAGAAGCCTAAAAGTGAGGGTGCCCCCCTTTTTTGCACAAACACATATTTGAGATGACTTGAATACTTGCTTGGAGTGATTTTAGGATTATATTGTACAATGTTGTGTTTCCATTCACAGTTGGGGAGGTTGTAATGTGCACTATGAGCCACATGCGATAATGCTCCTCCATATGAAGACCCTCTTAAAAATAAAATCCTGGGAGATAGTAAGCATTTTGCATTAAATAGACTCAATGAATGAATAAACAATTGAACAAAAACTATGCTAGAAATATTGGGATGGGGAAGAATGAAGCATCGGTCGAGAATGTCAGGCTTTCCCTTTTCTTGTATTCACAAATAAAAACCAAAAAATCTTAAACACAGGTGCATTTATAATGCTTTTCAGCCAAAGAAAAGAGGAATCGGGGAAAGATGCTGATAAGCCATTTTTTGTGTCTACACAGATGCCTACACAGCTAGAGCTCCTTTGTCATTTATGCGGCAAATTTATTTCTACATCATTTTTCCTCTGGAGGCTGTGCTATTCCCTAGTCTGGAAATGCCTGCAATAATATCATAGAACAGAGACATTTCAAAACATTCATAAAAGACTATTGGGGCTTGTCACAAAATCCTTGCCTGGTCCCTGGCTAGGATGTCTGATGTCATCACTGAGCATCATTTTTGGTCCCTGTAGGCAGATATCCACTTACCACCATAGCTTTGGCAAGAGCACACTCTGTAACATTTCACAGATGAAAACGTGGACATGTGTGGAGAAGCAACATCAAAGTAGGGTCAAGAAGGCAAAAGTTATTAGTGAGGAAGATCACTAAGCTGGGAGAAGCTGCAACAGCCGGTATCACATTAGAGCTGAAAGAGTAGTAGGTAAAGAGTATGCACTTTATCCAGGCCCGTAGCCGGGGGGGGGGGGAATGAGTGGGAGAGGATCTACCCTAGCAAACCTTTTGTATTGTTATCCCAATACCCCCATGCATATGGGATATATTGAGCATGTTGATCAGATCATGATAAGAATAAACATAACAGTTTAAATAATAATGGTAGGTTACATACCTGTGACCATCTTTCTTCGAGTGGAGCTCTGTGAATCCACACTTATGAAGTTTGCGCGCCAGCGCGGGCTTCCAACGGAAACTTTCCCAGTTTGAAAAGTTTTGGCGGTAGCTCCGCCCAGCCGGCCCGGAGGGCATAAAAGGCGCCTCCATGCGCGCCACCCCATTCCTACGCCACAAGTGCAACTAGGAAAGGGTGGTTTGAGATAGAGGGGACGGCCGGGCGGGTTCATGTGGGATTCACAGAGCTCCACTCGAAGAAAGATGGTCACAGGTATGTAACCTACCATTCTTCTTCGAGGGCTCTGTGAATGCACACTTATGAAGACTTACCGAGCTAAAGGTAAAGGAGGTGAAACAAACCAGCCAATTTTTGAAAAACCGAACAGGTTTATTGCAACCAGCAATATGAATAAATAACATTATCAGCAGTGTAATAAATAAGAGTGGAAGGCATGCTCCCACTTGTAAACATAGTGCAACAAGCACCATTCATGTCAGGCACACAGGCCTCACATCATAAAGTGCAACAAGCACCATTCATGTCAGGCACACAGGCCTCACAACAATAAGTGCAACAAGCACCATTCATGTCAGGCACGCAGGCCTCACAGTATTAGTGCACAAAAGGTGCAACATAGAACACTAAGAACTCTTAGGTAAAGCACGCTTTAACCGGTAGACTGTGACCCGGGAGCCGGGCACGGTAAACACTTAACCTCCCTAAGAAGTAGAGAGGTCTGATCAACTCAGGAACTGTCGATCTATATGTTACATAGAGGGAAAACACAGGGTATAGCCTGTTAGAAACTATCCCTGAAGGCCCTTGGGAGTGAGGACTGCTCGACCAAAGGCCGCTTCCCTTCCAAATAGGGTGTCTACCCGGTAGTGGGAAGTGAAGGTGGAGGGGTTGGCCCAGATGGCCGCCCTACATATTGAATCCAGAGGAATCCCCTGGAGGTCAGCCGTCGACGTGGCCGCTGCCCTAGTTGAGCGGCCCTTAACTCTAGGGGACACGGTTGATGGACTATCTGATAGCACAACTCAACCAGGACAGCCACCCAATTTGACAGCCTCTGAGACGACACCGGCAAGCCCAGCTTGTCGGCGGCGTAAGAGACGAAGAGTCTGGTCGACCGTCGATAGCCTGCAGACCTGCTCTTGTAGACCCAGAGGGCTCTTCTCACATCGAGGGCTCTGAGGGCTGACTCATTCCCCACAGACGGAGAGGGAACCAGGTCTGGAAGCACAATGTCAGTATTTACATGGAATGGGGACACCACCTTAGGGAGGAAGGTGATGTCCGTCCGCAAGATGGCCCTGTCCGCTAGGAATAGCAGGTAGGGCTCGTCCACACGCAGCGCCGCCAGCTCGGAGGGTCGATGCTGAAGCAATGGCGACCAGGAAAGCCACCTTCCAAGAAAGGAGGCGTCGGTCGATGGACGACAACGGCTCGAATGGTGGGGCCGCAAGGCAGGACAGCACCAGGTCTAGGTTCCAGCCGGGCGTCGGTGGATGCACGGGAGGGCGGGTGTTGTTGACCCCTCTCAGGAATCTCTTGACCATCGGGTACTGGAACAGCGAAGGGCCACCCCTTTGCTGACTCTGCCATGTGAGCGCCGCCAGGTGGGTCTTCACTGAGGACATAGACAGCCCTCTGTCGACCAGTCCGGCGAGGAAGTCAAGGACCGCCGGAACCGAGAGCGGGAAGACGGCGCTGGAACGGGCAGTCTGGAACTTGGCGAAGCGGGCGAGGCAAGCCGAGTAAGCCTTCGATGTTGCCGGTTTGTGCGCCGCAGCCAAGATTGCCGCTACGGCCGGTGAGACGTCCGGCGCCGGGAGATTCTCCATACCATCATGTGCAGGGATGGAAGGTCCGGGTGTAGCAGCAACCCCTTCTCCCGAGTCAGAAGATCTGGTCGGCGAGGGAGATGTATGTAATTCCCCTCGGCCAAGTGTAGCAAGGTTGGGAACCAGACCTGCCTCGGCCAGTAGGGAGCGATGAGGATACAGTCGGTCCCTGCGAGCTGGATCTTCTCGATGATGCGGAGAAGAAGCGGGAACGGCGGGAAGAGGTAAAAGAATCCCGAGTGCGTCCCTGAGGCATCCCCGGTGAGCATCCGGGGCAAGCCGGGCACCGAAAACTGGCAGTTGGCTGTTTTCCGGCAATGCGAAGAGATCTGCGTCTGGGAATCCCCATTGTTGAAAGACACGGTGGAGTTCCTCCGGATGCAGCATCCATTCGTGGGACAACCAGCTGGTTCTGCTGAGCGAGTCCGCCTCAAGTTCTCGACTCCCGGGAGATGGACGGCCCTGGGGGTCACCTGGTGACGAACACACCACTCCCACAGGCTCTGGGCTAGGGCGAGGAGTCTTCTTGAGCCCGTTCCGCCCTGTTTGTTGACGTAGTACATGGCCACTATGTTGTCTGTTCTGACCAGTACTACGTGTCCCCTGACTAGAGGGGCGAATGCCCGAAGAGTCTTGACTATGGCCAGGAGCTCGAGGTACTTGATGTGGTGGAGCCTCTCCACCGCAGACCATTGGCCGTTGATCAACAGGCGCTCCGTGTGGCCTCCCCAGGCCAGTAGAGACGCATCGGTCGTTACCGTGATGGATGGGGTCACCATGTGGAATGGTACCCCTATGCAAACGTTGGTGCTGGAAGTCCACCACTGGAGGGAGTCCTTGACTTTCTCCGGGAGGGAGAGCCTCTTCGAGTGGTGCTCTTTGACTGGGTCGAAATGGTCCAGAAACCAACGTTGTAGCGGCCTGAAGCGTAGTCTCGCTAGTGGAGTGACGGCCACCGTGGATGCCATATGGCCCAGTGTGACTTGAACCTGCTTCGCCGTGATGGAAGGCCGGGTGCAGCTGTTCACTTCGTGTCGAAGCGCCTGAAACCTGACCTCTGGCAGATAGGCAAGCTGATCGACGGAGTCGAACATCGTCCCGATGAACTTTATGGTCGTGGACGGGACAAGCTGCGACTTCTCCTCGTTGAGGCGTAGGCCTAACGACGAGAGTAGTTGAAGTGTCGCTGTGACCTGTTGTTGCAGCAGTTCCGGGGACTGAGCCGCCAGCAGCCAGTCGTCCAGGTAAGGAAAAATCCGGATTTTCTCCCTTCTCAAGTGCGCAGCCACGACCGACATGCACTTGGAGAATGTTCGAGGAGCCGTCCCGAGGCCGAAGGGAAGGACGTTGAAATGGTACGCCCTTCCAGGCCACCTTGAAGCTCAGGAAGCGTCGATGGGCACATCTGATCGAGACGTGGAAGCACGCGTCCCGGAGGTCGATCGAGACGAAGTGGTCGCCTGCCCGTAGAAGTGGAAGAATGGACGACACTGACACCATCCTGAATTTCCTCGGCAAAACGTTCGCGTTTAAGTCTCTGAGGTCCAGATGGGTCGCAGGGTACTGTCTGGCTTCGGCACGGTGAAGTATCGTGAGAAGAATGCCTCTCTCTCCTTGCCCTGCGGAAGCGGTGATATTGCTCCCTTTTGAAGCAAGCTGTCGACCTCCCTCAAGATCACCTCGGACGGCTCCGTCTCGACGATGAACCCCGTTGGCGGGAGCTCGTCAAATTCCAAGGCATAGCCGTCTTCGACAATCCGGAGCACCCATGCATCTGAGGTGATGCGTCGCCAAGCACCGATGAAGCGGGTCAGGCGGTCTCCGAATGGCGGATGAGCTGGTGGAGGTCGAGGGCTGGGAGGAGGCATGATGGTGGCAGCGGTACCTAGCGAGGAGACGGTGTCGCCCTTCGCCCTGTCAAACACGGCGCTTCGACTGTCCGTTCCCCGTGTTCTGACGTGGCCTCGACTTGTTGACGTGGCGGGGCGGTTGTTGTGCTGCTGCTGCTGTCTCGGCTGCTGCTGTTGCTGCTGCTGTGGGGCCGAGTATGGTCGTGGGGACTGGCGGTACTGTGACCTGGGCTGGAACTTCGCCCGTTGGTAGTACCGGGTTCTGGGTTGCGCCGGTGGTCGATCCAACTTGGCCGTCAGGACCTTGAAGTCATGATTGGCCTTCAGCTTGTCGTCCGTGCCCACAAAGAAGAGTCCCTGGGCATCGAACGGCAGATCCTCGATGACCTTCCGGGAATTGGAGGACAACCCCGACGACTTCAGCCACGCGTGTCTCCTGATGGCGACACCGTGGGCCAGCAGCTTTCCTGAGGTGTCCCCAGTGTGGCGGGACATCAGGATCTGGTGGTGTGCTAGCGCCTGAGCCTCTTGAGAGATGGAGGTCAGTGCAGCCTGTTGTTCCTGGGAGAGATCCTGGAAAAAGGGTTGGGCCCTTTCCCAGAGGATCTGGTGGTAGGCTCCCATGCACGCCCCGTAGTTGGCCATCTTCGTCAGAAGAAGTCCAGCTCGGTAGATCTTTCTGCCGACCGTGTCGAACCTCTTTCCCTCTTGGTCAGAGGGGGCTGTGGACTCCCTGCCTGAGGACTGGGAGGAGGTAACGATCATCGAGTTGGGTGTCGGATGATCGTGCAGCCACTCCTTCTCCCTCTCGTCGATCTTGCTATACGCCCTGACGTGGGTGGAATGGACGACGGGGTCTTCCACGATGCCTTCACCACCTCTTCCAGGGGTTCCAGCATGGGAAGATGTGGCTGGGCAGAGTCCTCGACCTGTACTCTGCTGAAGACGGGGCAGGCGCTGGATCTTCTGGGCACATACGTCTGTATGCCCAAAGCTCTTGCCATTCGACCCACTTGTTCACCGAAGGCTCTTGCGGAGTCCGTCGGTGACGAGGATGGTTCCAGCTCACAGCCTCTGTGGGAGGGTGTCCAGTCCATGGCGACCGACAAGATGGACCCCGACATTACCGATCGTGGGGCTTCGCCTTCCTCGACCTCTTCCTCCGACAGTGGTCAAACCATTTCCGGTCCCGCCGGAAGTGACGCCGCCGATGCTGTTCTCGACATAGATGGGACTGCGGTCACCACCGTCAATGCAGGGGGAGGCTTCTTTGAAGCTGGGGCCATGGCGAGCCGTGTTGTCTGCCTGCCCTTCTCGGGAGACGTCACGAAGAGTTGACGAACCGAGGGCTGAGCCAGGGGAACTCTGACGACTGTCTGTACCGAGTCTCCCGGCGAGATGGTCTGCTGCTCTACCCCTGTCTCCACAGCGAGAACAGGGGCAGGCGGGGAATCAGGGCACGACGCCGACGAAGATGACGTCAGAGTCCTGCGTCTCTTCGAAGACGGGGGTCTCGAGGCTGCGGCCTCCAGAGACTTGCCCGGAGTCACAGGAACCAGGCCTCTGGTCTGGGCTCTACGGGCTTCTTCACTCGACCTCAGGAAAGCTATCTCCATAGCTCTGTTGGAGGGAGTTCTCGAAATGGCCGACCTCTGGGAGAGGCCCGACGCCATTGAGCTCGCCGACGACCGGCGTGGTGGAGGCAGCTGAACCGTCTCCGTCGTCACGGTGCAGGGCCTCTTTGGCGCCGAAGTCTTCGAAGAGACAGACTTCGTGCCCTTCTCCTTCCGTGGACGCTTCTTCCCAGCCGGGTGAGCGGTCGACACGGTGGGGGCCGGAGCAGCCGCCCCGGTCCCCAAGGAGGTAGATGGGACAGCCATCACCATCTCTGGAGGGTAGAGAGCACGCTCTGTCAGGTAGGCCTGAAGCCTCATGGCTCTCGCTCTTCTGGTCTGCAACGAGAAGGCCTGGCAGTGTCGGCAGACAGGAACAACGTGCCCCTCTCCGAGACACCGAAGGCACTTTGAGTGACCGTCGCAGTCCGGGATCTTGCCACCGCAGGATAAACACTTTTTGAAGCTGGTTGTGGACATACTATGCTCACACAACCAGCCGAATTTCCGATGTTGCCCAAGTGGCGGAAAACAAAGGAATGGGGTGGGCGCGCATGGAGGCGCCTTTTATGCCCTCCGGGCCGGCTGGGCAGAGCTACCGCCAAAACTTTTCAAACTGGGAAGGTTTCCGTTGGAAGCCCGCGCTGGCGCGCAAACTTCATAAGTGTGCATTCACAGAGCCCTCGAAGAAGAAATGTTATTTATTTACTTTCATTAACAAAACGTTTAGAATATTTTTTGACTTATTTTTTTTTCTGGTTTGATAGTGATGTCCTGATGGATAGAAATTATTGCTAGTCCACTAAGTCTCTGGTCTGTCATTAAACTTCTAGATACACTTTCACTCTCTTCATGGTTGGAAATGATATTTCCAAACTGCATGTCATTACTGGTAGAGTAGCTAACACAGTCAAAAGGAAATTTATTGACCGATAGTAGGTTTTGTCACACAGTTCCAACACTTTAAGTACCTCAGTATCTTTCTTAATTAATGGTGTAATATTACACAACATTGTGTACTCAACCTTGACAGAAGCAAGTGCTGCATCAACATCAAAGTATTCTGACAGTTGTTCCATATGGTGAACTTTGTCTAGATCTGAAAACCCAGGGAGGAGAACCTGGAAATTCGTTAAAATGTCTTAATGTGACATGAACCTTTCAGTAATGTTCTGTATGAGTGAATCAACACATGGTATGAACACCACAACTCTGAAATAATCTTCTACATAATTAGTCCCTGGATTTGCCTGATGTATCTGTCTTGATCTGCCCCCTCCCTCCTGACCTTTAGGAAACTAGTGAAAACATGGCTGTGGAACGAGGCTTTTGTAGAATGATGGCTGAGACTGGTAATCAACCAAAGTTATTGACCACAATATATGGACTGAATATACGAACTGAGTTGGACATGTTTTTATCTTAGCGATGTATGATGTTTTAGATTTTTACTGTTAGCATTGAATCCTTGCTGTCAGCCGGTCTGAGTCCCTCTATGGAGGTAGAGAAGATCAGGATATAAAAGTTTTAAATAAATAAAATAAATAAATAACTTACCTTAAACTTTAGATGAAATGTCTTCTTATCTGGGCTTTTTAAAGAATGATGTTATGCCCCTTTGGCTTCGTTTCATGTTAGTTGTTCTGTCTTCATGTGCTATAGTGAGGCTGAAAGGAATTCCACACATGTCTATGACTCCGACATGATGTACTTCTATATATTTCTAATACTCCAACTTGATGTGAATTTTTATGCTCTACCAATAACCCTCTGCTTCATTTCAAGCCTAATTTTAAACTTAAACTGAACAGAAATCCCCAGCCAACTTTCGTTCTAATTGTAATTCCCAGAGTTCTAAAGCTAAGGCTCCTTACCCCTCCCCTACTCTGTGGTGCGGTGGCATCCTCTTTGGCACCTGGACTGTCGGCGCACTCCCATTCCTCTCCCGGCACCAAAGGCTGAAACCAGGGGCACCGAAAAGGAAAGAGAATGCGCCAAGAGCCCAGGCACGGACAAGGATGCCACCATGCCACGTACCAGTAAGGCCTTCTCACGGACCACCCTGAGATTTTTTTGGGGAGGGCTGAAGCCCCTGATGCCCCCCCCCCCCCCGGCTACATGCCTGGGCATAGGTATATTGACATACAGTATAAGCACCAGCATATTTTCCCAAGCAGGAAATTCTGAGCAAGCCCCCTATATCATCTTATTATTGTAGTTCAAAATAGCCTATCATAGGTATTTAAAACCTTAAAAGATTTCCCCCAACTGTTATAGTGTCTCATCTGCTTGATTTTAGATATGTTGCAAATAATTTATAGTGGTGACAACAGAAATGAGCTTTTAGGCTTTCCTTATAGATCACATCCTCCAAGTGCCTCAATCATTTTCTGTCTTTTTCTTGTCGATTGACATGATCTGTCTTCATCATTCTGAATAATGGGATGGCTACAAATGATGGTTTGAAACAACAAAGCAAGTTGTGTCCTGATTTTGAGGAACAATAATCAAGTCTGGGTGGTCCGGGCTAATGTTTGGAAAACATCAAACATTTGAGAGTTGCCTGTAAGAGAATGCCATCCCAATTGGTGGCTAATTTCCCCAGATTTCTAAGCCTGGCATAATTAAGATCTTTTAACCATCTGCTCACATGAGTTTGAACTTGGTTTCAATTAACCTCTTGTGAGGATTTTCTAATGAGAGTTTTACCATGTCTAATCACATTTAAATATAATTTTAGGGATAGGGAAATGATCATAATTAAGGTTAATAAAACAGAGAGGTAAACAGGTGGGAAATTTACTAGTTAAGTCCTTTAAACAAATTCATAAACAGATTGTAACCACAGTATATCTAGTTACTTCCTGAAAGGCAGAGTTTGGGCAAAAACAAAGAGGAACTGTAGCAGGAAAAATCCTACCAAATATTACCCCTTTGACTCCAAGGCTGCTATCCGTGCGGGCGCAGGAACGAGAAGACGTGACAACTTGGTTACTTTTCAGGAAACACAGTTTATTCCAAATCCACAGCTGTAGGGTCTGCCCTTTGGCGTAACAAGACGCAAGGAACAGAACACCCCCTCCTTCCAGTCATTCAGTTTTATACAATCAATGGAGCCGGTCTAAGTCCCGCCCTGTTCATTCATGTCACTGGCTAACTCTTATGATGTGCTTCTGATTCTAACCAATTAACACTGCATTAGGTAATCTAATTATTCATTGGCTGACAGACATTGCGCAGTCTATTTTCCTGACCAGTTATTAAAGCTTTGTGTCTATGTGCGTGATTGTCCCTATATTGTTACTTTTCTGATAAGCTTTCCCACGGACCAGCCAAGTGGGTGTTTCATTAGGCTAACACATGTGATGTCTCCTAGACCAATCACTGTCTAGTAAACAAAGAGCACATGGTGTTTCTCTAAACCAATTGTAATGCACCAGGACAACCAATGAGATGGCATTCCTTCTAAACCAATCACTGCTGTTCTCTAACGTGCTGGCTAACTCTGCCTCCTTCTCTATGCCTAGCCTATGCTTGGGTAGCATTCTCTCCTGGCGTTTCTTCTGCAACTCAATGAATCTCCTTCATTTCCTCACTTTTTCTTTTGCAAAGCGTTTTACAAAAAGCGAATGCAAACATGATTAAAGCAGCCTAAAAATCTCTCCAGCTCTTTTTCCAATCTTGTTTCTTTTGTAACATGGCTATCTTCTCTAACTTGACAGTTTGACATGCAATCGAGACACAACACTTTAACATCAATGGAAAACAACAAAATACAAGTCCAATTGCACAGAAGGTTCCAAAACCTATCACCACCAACGACTTTAACCACTTTTCATCTGGTAACCATCCGGTTAACCAGCCCCACAAGTTGTTTGGTGGCTCATATGACTTTTGAACCTCCCTTGCTATTTCCTGTATTTTCCCCAAATGTAGCTCAATGTCTCCCGTCTAGTTAATGAAATGACAACAGGTGGTATTCAACCAAACACACAAACCACCCTCCTTTGTGAGGAGGTAGTCTAAGGCCAATTTATGCTGCATTAGAGCTCCAGCTAAGGAACCTACTTCCGTTTGCAACGCGTTCAGTCCCAGAGCTGTCTTGTTTGCCAATTTTTCCATTTCATAAGACAGAATGCGAATCTGTTTTATGTTCCAGGCTACGCCTAAACGCGGCATGCCTATTGCAGCGAATCTACTTTTCTCTGAAAGGTACGTCTTGTCTGGATCGTACCCAAATTTAGCTACCTGGTCAGCTGTCCTTTTGTGTAGGTGCATGTGTAGGTTGGAGACTGACATCTCTCTCGGATATACTCTCAGGCCTCCTAGACCTAGGGTCCCAACTGTGCAAATTCCTCTCCATGCGGGAGGAAGCAACCTCCCGGCCCATTTGCCGCAAATCCACATTAAACCTTGGGGCAAACCACCCAAATAACTGCCTCTGCTGTTGACAGCTAGGTCCTGTATGATGTTGACCAATGTTAGTTTCAAATGATTCCCATACAAAATGTGTATGCAATCAGAATAATTCTTTCCCCAAGTCCAGGTTCCTTCTAGATGTGTGCTGCAATTTGCTAAGTAATCATCACGCACTATGATTGTGTGATTACATGAGGGATATGATCCCAAATTAAATCTATTAAGGAGATATCTTTCCCTGTTACGCTCACGTACTTCATATCTGGTGCTTTTACTGTTCCACATGAAACATAGTGGAGCTTTCAACACTGGGGGTCGGTGTGCTATCATGAACTGAGCTTTGTCTCTATTGCTTGCGGTATATTTGTCACAGCATTTGGTGTCATTCCATCCTTTTAACGTCAACAATGCTGTAGGCAGAACCGCCACCCTTGTGAATGTGAGGATGGCCCATGCGAACATACCCAACAATCTGATAAATTAAGCTCATGTGTCATGTTAGTAATTAACTGGTGGAACAAATTGTGATTCCATTCCCCCCTTGTTTCAACAGTGTAAAGTATCAGAACAAGTGTCATGTAACCAAGGACTGTCCTCACTCCTGTGGGTGGTCTCCTTCTTCCCATCCTTCCCATCAGTATCTGAGCCCACCATCTCAATGATAATGCTTTGGGTTCTTTCCTTTCTCTCGGTGGGCCACACTGCATCATACTTGACCACGCAGATCACTTGCACCTGTAGGGATCAACTTCGTGGCCTTGTCAACCCTTTACCAGGGGCTTGCTGGGTGATCTTAAGCCTCAGTTCGTCCTCCGGATCAATCTCCGCTCTCCAACTGGGGGGTGCACGCTTCAGCCTGGTGTAGTGTATCCACGGTTTCACCTCTTTCACCTTTACTGCCGTGGGCGTGGACAACAGCACTGTATACGGTCCCCTCCACCTTGGTCCCAACGGATCGATTTTCCACTCTTTCACCAATACGTCACCTGGTGAAAACAATGCATAGGCGTGGTAGGATATGGCGGAATCAACTCTGCAGTGTACTGACTCAATTTCTCAATGTGTTTTCCCAAAAGCTGAACTTGCTCTAATGTCTGTTGATTTCCCAAAACGTGACTGTCTGAAGCCAATCCTGCTATGGTCTTTAAATTTAATGGGGTCTTCCATATAATCTTTCATAAGGAGACAATCCTGTCTTCTTGTGAGGTGTGCATCTGATTTTGAACAATGCCATAGGTAAAGCTAGTCTCCAATTAAGTCCTGTCTCTTGACAAATCTTTGCCAAACTGTTCTTTAGGGTCCGATTAACTCTTTCCACCCGGCTTGAAGATTGCGGCCTGTAAGCGCAATGAAGTCTCCATGTAATGCCTAACAACTTGCTTAGTCCTTGAACAACCTGATGTATTATGCTGGGCCATTATCTGATCCGATCTGTAACGGCATGCCAAATCTTGGAATAATGTCCTTTAACAAAGCCCTCACCACCTCCATTGCTTTCTCTGTCTTGGTCGGATAAGCTTCTGGCCATCCGGTGAGTATCCACAAAACTAACAAGTATTTGAATCCTCCATGCGAAGGCATCTCTGTGAAGTCTGTCACTAGTGCTTCAAATGGTGTACTCCTTGGTGTTGTATTCCTGGGGTTTCAATGGTCCTTCCCTGGGGTTATTCTTGACACATGTCCAACATCTGTGGGCCGCTGCTGCTGTCAGACCATGTAGGCCATCCATGTACATCTGCCTACCCAACAGGGCTGCAAGAGCAGATTTTCCTAAATGGGTGTGCTGATGAAAATGTTGTACTATGTGCCACGCCATGTTCTTAGGAACATAGGAGCGAGAATCTGGCATCACGATTATGTCTTCCTGCCATTTCCCTCCCTCTTTCAGAGCCCATTCTTCTTCCTCTTTTGTGTAATGACACCTTTCTACCTGTGGTCCTGAACTTGTGATTTCCATCATCACAGATGATGGGCTTTTGAGTGCTGCTTCCCTAGCGGCCAAATCTGCCTGTCTATTTCCTCTAACAACCGGGTCCTCACCCCTTTGATGCCCTCTACAGTGCATGACAACAACTTTTCTCGGTTTCCAAACGGCCTCCAGGAGAGCAACTATCTCATCAGCATGCTTTATGCCCTTTCCAGCCGAGGTAAAGAAGCCTCGTTCTCTGTACCAGTGTTTCCCAACCTTTTTTGAGCCGCGGCACACTTTTAACATTAAAAAAATCCGGGGGCACACCACCAACCAAAATGACAGAAAATGACACTCTAACACAGTAATGAACGGCTGGGGATTGGTGGGCTGCTGGGAGCAGCTGCTGGGAGTGCCGACCTACAGGCCGTGCCATGCCCCGCCCCCTCCCCCCAGCTTCAGCTCTCCTACAGAGGAGGAGCATGAGTGGTGGATGGGCTTCAGTGGGCGGGGCTCCTCCTCCACACGGCTTCAGCGAGCGAGGGGCGAGAGTCATGGTGGGAGTCATGGCGGATTGGAGGCTGGCTGGGGAAACGGCCGAAGGAGGCGGCGCCCTGGTCTTTTCTTCTTTTTCTTTGCCACTGCCCGACCCTTCCTCCTCCTCCCCCAAAGCAGCAGGAGTTCAGCAGGAGGGGGGGAGGAAGGGGGGCAGAGAGCTTTTCTCGCGGCACAGCAGGAGGTCCGTCATGGCACACTAGTGTGCCACGGCACACTGGTTGAGAAAGACTGCTCTGTACAAAGCTCCGTGAGCATGTAACGTAATGAAGGCGTATCGAGAATCCGTATAGAGATTAATCCTTTGCCCTTCTGACAACTGCAGTGCCCGAGTGAGGGCCACAAGCTCGGCCCGTTGAGCAGAAGTTCCCGGAGGCAGAGACCCTGCTTCCAGCGTCTCTCCCTCCCCCGTCACCACCGCATAGCCGGCATGTCGCACCCCATCCCCCACAAAGCTACTGCCATCCGTAAAAAGGGTTAAGTCTACCTTCTCCAGAGGTACGTCCTTCAAATCTGGTCTGCTGGAATAAACCTGATCCATCACCTGGACACACTGATGCTCAGTTACCTCCCCTGGGGCTGGCAACAAGGTTGCCGGGTTTAAAGTAGAGCCCATCTCTAGGGTTACGAGCGGATTGTCACACAGCACTCCTTCATACTTAGTCAATCTTTCATTCGCGAGCCAGCGTGGTCCCTTGGAATCTAACAATGCTTTGACGCTATGAGGTGTCCTGACGGTCAATGGCTGGCCTAATGTCAGTTTGTTTGCTTCTCTAATTAAATCTACGGCGGATGCCACAGCTCTCAAGCATGGCGGCATCCCTTGAGCCACTGTGTCTAACTGTTTTGACAGATAAGCTACAGGCCTGTCCCATGTGCCTAACATCTGAGTGAGCACACCTACCGCGGTTCCCTCTCGTTCGGAAACGAAAAGGAAGAACGGTTTATTTAAATCTGGCAGGCCCAATGCTGGGGAAGACATGAGGGCCTTCTTTAGAGCTAGAAACGATTTTTCACATTCTTCTGTCCACACAAATGGATCCTGTCTGCTCCCTCTCGTGGCTTGATACAAAGGCTTGGCTAGCACAGCGTAGCCAGGCAACCAATGGCGCACGTACAATGTTGACCCAAGGAATTCCCTCGTCTGCCTCCTGGTGGAAGGTGTGGGAATTGCACATATGACTTCCTTTCTTTCTACCTCCAGAATCTTGCTTCCTTGTGTAAGTCCGAACCCTAAATACTTGACTTTCTTTTGACATAACTGTGCTTTCTTCCTGGACACTTTGTATCCCTTTTCCTCTAGTACTTTCAACATTTCTAGAGTGTAGTGTCTGCATCCCTCTTGCGTCCTGCAAGCGAGAAGTAGATCATCCACGTACTGCAACCAAGTCCCTTCCTCTTCTTCTTTGCCTCTCATCCATCATGCTTAACAACACTCTATACCCCTCTTTCTTCTTTCTTTCTTTCTTTTCCTCTTCTGCATGCTCTCTTGCCATAAAAACCTGATCTGCCAGGGACAACAGTTCATTTAAGGTCTTTCCCAAGAACCCTGGCTGTTCCTGAATCTTCCTCCTTATATCATCCGCTGCTTGCGAGATGAAAGATTGGGTTAAAGCCCGTCTTCCATCATCCTGCTCTAAGTTGTAAGGGCTGAACTTTCTGTATGCCTCTTCCAGCCTTTCTAAGAATGCTGCTGGTGACTCTGTCTTTTCCTGTTGAACTCTCTGAATTTTCTGTAAATTGGAAGGTGGGGGTGGCCCTCTTCTTATTGCCTTTAAGAGAATCTGTTGAAACTCTCTTATGCGGTTCCGGTGAACCGCATCATTCGGATCCCACTTCTACTGGAAACCTCTCTGCCCCGTAAGCTACGGGGTCAGCTGCTCCATGTCTTTCTTGGGCCAGTAAACTTCCTTGATTTATAATGTTCCTCCTCTCTTCAGTGGTAAACAGAGCATTTAAGAGCTGTTTACAATCCCTCCAGGTAGGGTCATGGGTGGCAATGACTCCCTCTAACAAATCTGCCATTGCCTTGGGCTGTTCTGAATATGGTGGCGTAGAATTGCGCCAATTAAAAATATCCGATGAAGGCTTCCGGTCGGGCAAAGATGGCGGCAGGCCAGACTTCTTGAGGGCTCCTCAGGAGTCGACCGGATCCGAAGGCCAGAGGGCGAATTGCGCCCTCGCCCCTGACCGCACCAAGTGGTCAAGGGGTAGCGAAGCCGAGGGGACCCCATCGCTGACCCCAGAAGCCCCCTCCTCCTCAAGAGGGGGGGACTGAGAGGGTCCGGTGGCCCCCCCCGTATCGGCGAGCAGGCCGCGAACCGGGAAGCGGGCGCTCACCCGCACCTACTGCCGCCCAGCCCACGAGAACGGTGGAGGAAGGAGAATACTGCAAGGCAAAGGCAAGAAGGGCACGGGGGGTAAGCAAAGACAGGAGGAGGAGCAGGCGCGAGGGAGACGAAACCGGAGGTCGCGGGGAGGAGGCTGTACCCTTGAAGAAAAGGGAAGATCGAAGGAGACACTCGGGAAAGCGGAACAGCCTCTTGCGACTGAGAGAGCAGGACGACAGAGGGGGGGATAAATAACATAAAAAATAAATAAATAAATAAACTTCCATAGCCAAGATGGCGGCGCTTACCGGGTAGCAACAGCAAACAACAACCCGGGAAGAAGGAGGCCATCTTGGGAAGAAAAAGGGCGCGAAAAAGGGAGGGAAGACGGAACCAGCGAGGCGCTGGGGCCAGAAGGCACAGGAAGGGTTAAGGAGAAGAGCGGGAGCTGAAAAGGAGGGCAGGGAGGACCGCCTGGTGGCCAAAAAGAGAACAGCAGAGCCTACAGAACAGGGGAGCTGAGAGAACACCAGCGGACAGGGGGAAAAAGGCAACAGACAGAGGGAAAGAAGAGAGAAGGAGAGGGGGGTTACGAGAGGAGAGGAGCAGGAGAGCCAGCACAGGGGAAAGGTCAAGGGAAGAGGACTAGGAACACATCCCTTCCTCCCTCCCCCCCCCTAAAATAAAGAAAGGACAAATAATCAAGCAAATCTAAAAGAAAGTCATCCCACCCACTAAGAGGGACAAAAAGGGAGCAATCCACCCCCCCCCAGTCAGAGCCAGCCGTACGAAAGCCCGCTCCTGACCAGGGAAGGAGAGCAGACCAGAGAAGGGGAGAAGAGAGGAGGAGACTGCTGGCTGTGTGGGGAGGAGGCACGTAGGGCAGAGGGAGACCCCACGTCACAGTCAAGCGGGGCCCCTCGCTCAAGATACAAACACCAACATCACGTTCGCCCTCACTATTCATCAGCAAAGGCACGTAAGCTCTCCAGCCAGGGGACCAGGAGGCACAGGGCCCACAGGGAGGCACGACGGGTATCGGGACCAGCAGTCCCCCCCCCCATCACGAACACCGACAACAGAGACACTTGGGTTGGACACGGTGGGGTGGGAAACATGACCACTCCAAAGGTGTTCAAAGATGCCAAGGGGGTCCAGAAGAGACAAGCCGCAGGGGAGGATCCAACATTAAAGGAAATCCTGAAAGAGCTACGGAGAATATCCGAACAACAAGAGCAGACCCAGAGGAAGGTAGAGCAAGCGGCGGCGCGGCAGGAGGCACAGAACAACACGGTCCAGGAACAGCTCCAGGACATTAAAAAGGATCTGACTAAAGAACTGGCGACAATGAGGGAGGAAATCAAGGCCATCAGACTTGACAAGGACGAAATAGCGGGAGTGCAGGACAAAATGCAAAAACGTATGGACCACCTGGAGGGGAAGAATGCGAGGTTGGAGCAGATGCAAGAAAGAATGGAGCAGGCTACCCTGGAAACCAGACTTCGCCTCAGGAACCTGCAGGAGGACCCCCAAGAAGATCTTGTACAAGTTGTGGGCAAACTGATGGCCTCCATCCTAGGCAAAAGTGAGGGAGAAGCACAACAGGAGGTCGAAAGGGCATACAGAGTTCCTCGCGTCTGCGAGACAGAACAACGTGGCCCGAGACGTGGTGGTCCAGTTTAGCAAGAAACGGACCAGGGATGCAGTGCTCTTAAAAAAGAAGGAGGCGCAAGTCACTCACAAAGGAGCGAAGGTGATCATTTTACGAGAGTTCACCTCAGCCGCAATGCTCAAGAGGAAAAACTACCGGTTCCTCACTGAGGAGCTGAAAAATAGGAAAATCAAGTTCCGCTGGGAGAGGACTGAAGGGGAGAGGACAACCTCGTATGAGGGCCAGAACGACCAGCCGAAAAAGACGGCGATTCTCCTCCCCGAATGTGTCTGCACACACCAGACATGGACCCCAGACTACGGAATTGACTACCACAACTAGGAATATGGACGACAACGTTGACGCGCCGAGCCACACAGAAGAGATGCCAGATGCATGATTTCCAAATCCCGATATCGTGCTTCTCGAACAACTCAAACGGGCTGAACTCGGCCTCAAAAAGGAAAAAAGTGTTTAGCCTACTAAGGAAAAAAAGATATGACATTGTGGCATTACAAGAGGTCCACGTCAAGAAGACGCATATGTCTCATCTGGAAAGCAAAGGATTGGGAACCCTCTTCTGCTCGCTGGCGGACGAAAAGAAGAGGGGGGTGGCAATATACGTGAGCGAGAAACTGCCGGGCCAAGCTCGCATTTGCAGATACCGAGGGAGGATCGTCGGGGTGAAGATTGAGCTAGGCACGCTGCATCTGCTGATCTGCAATATATATGCACCAAACGGGCCCAAGACCACCTTCATCCGAACTCTTCAAAGTCTAATTGAAGGCCAGGAGTATGATAGTTTGGTCCTACTAGGAGACTTCAATGGAGTCCTAGTGCCGCATATGGACAAAACCCAGAGCGCCCTCAAGCGTAAAAGACCGGTTTGGACCCCGCCAGCGCACTCCCAAGAGCTTTTCTGCATCTCAAGACGGATCTCTCCTTGATAGACATATGGCGTCTCCACAACCAAGGGAGAAGGACTTCACATATTACTCCGGCAGACATCAAAGCTGGTCTAGGATCGATATGGTCTGGGCGTCGAATTCTCTGGCTCCAAAAATAACACAAATAAAGATCCTGCCAAGAGACGTCTCAGATCACTGCCCGATTGTGATGACCTTCAACCACAGGCTCCCTGTACGACGCTGGCGACTCAATGATAACCTTCTGAAGAAGGAGGAAGATATACGAAAGTACAGGGAGTTAACCAGAGACTACTTTGCGAATAACGACAACCAGGAAACCAGCCCTGAAGTGGTCTGGGATGCCTGTAAGGCCGTTCTAAGAGGCCACTTCATACAGCACAACGCGATCAAAAACCGGAGAGACAGAGGGCTCTTACAGACCTACAATCTGAAATAGCTATAGAAGAACAAAACCTAAAGGCTCACCCAGATAGCCGAACCACGGTTACAAGGCTGGCGGGACTGCGAAGACAAAAGCACCGTCTTGATCTGGAACAAATAGCTAAGGATCTAAAATTTGTGCAGCAAAGAGCCTTTCAGAATGCTAATAAACCGGGCAGGTGGCTGGCAAGGAAGATCAGGCGTAAGAAGCAGGCGGGATACATAACAAGAGTTAAAGCGGAGGGCGGAATGGCTACGGCAGAAGATGACATCAAAGAGGAGTTCCGCCGTTTCTTCGCCAAGTTATATGCAGCCGAGCCCGAAAGTAAGGAAGACATTTGGAAGTACCTGGAGGATCAGAAACTGGGTAAGATCCCAGGGTACTACAGGGGCATCCTCAATGGAGATATTTCGGAGAGGGAAATAGACTCGGCCATAAAGAACCTGGACCCAAGCAAGGCCCGGGGCGGACGGCCTGACAGCCCGGTTCTATAAGACCATGAGCTGCGAAATTATTGCCTTTTTGAAAAAATATACAATAGAGTATTATCGGAGGGAACATCCCCGACACATGGAAAGAAGCAAATATAGTCATCATCCATAAAGAAGGCACAGACGAGGCCAATGTGGCCAACTATAGGCCCATCTCACTATTGAACATCGATTACAAAATCTTGGCCTCCATTCTAGCGGCGAGGCTGAAGATCTGGCTGGGAGACTGGATTGCTTCAGACCAAAATGGCTTTCTACCGGGCAGACAGGGCAAAGAAAACGTCAGGACTGTCATCAACCTGCTGGAATACTATGAAGCGCACCCCAAAAAAGAAGTTGCCTTCCTCGCCTTGGATGCAGAGAAGGCATTTGACAATTTAAGTGTGGGACTTCTTTCAGCTGCTCATGGCAAAGATGGATATGGGTCCCAAATTTCAAAATGCGATAGGAGCGATCTACCAGGAGCAGTCAGCAAGGGTCTGGGTCAACGGACGTCCGACGGAAAGAATAAAGATACTGAAAGGGACCAGGCAGGGGTTGCCCACTCTCACCCCTGATCTTCATACTCGCTACAGAGGTCCTGTTGAGAGCGATAAGAACCAACACCCAGCTACGAGGCCCGATAGTGGGGAACCACCAGTATAAGGTGAAGGCATTCGCAGATGATATAATCTGCTTTGTCGAAAGGCCCCTGGACTCCATACACCTGTGGTTGACGGAGATAGAAAGCTTTGGACGACTAGCGGGACTGAAAATAAATAGGAGGAAGACAAAAATTCTAACGAAGAACGTCTCTAAAGTCGCCAGGAACTGTTGGGATCGGTCACAGGCATGCAAGTTTCCCAATCAATCAAGTACCTGGGTATTCAGATAGCTGCACAGAACTGCCACCTGATTAAGAATAATTACGAGGCACTCTGGAAAAAGGTCCAAACCAACCTAGGGAATTGGAGGAGTGCCAACCTCTCCCTCATGGGCAAGATAGCAGCTGTCAAGATGAACATCCTTCCACGGCTGCTATACTTGTTCCAAAACATTCCCATCATCAGGTCAGGTGCTGTCTTGATGCTTGGAAGAAGGACATCCTCAACTTTATTTGGGACTCCAAGAAAGCTAGAATTAGGTATGCACTCCTGATAGATAGAAAGGAAAGGGGGGGACTGGGTCTCCCGGATCTGAAGTTGTACCATGACGCGTGCGGGTTGATTTTCGTGAGAGACTGGGTGGCTCTGGCTAGAGAGGACATCCTGGATCTGGAAGGGTTCGGCCTCAAAGCGGGCTGGCACGGCTACCTGTGGTACGGGAGCACAAGATCGGACCCCAATTTCAAAAAAACACTTCCTGAGAGCAGCACTCCTGCAGATATGGGAGAGATACAGGAGCGGTTTTTCGCCAGGACCCCCCTCTGGATCTCTCCCATGGAAGCACACCAAAAGAGTATCCTGGGATGGCAGACGTGGCCACGGTACGAAGAGCTTACCACAATGGTAGCAGGGAGGAGATGTCTCAAATCGCTGGCTCAATTACAAACTCAATACGGGCGCTCACGTGGCTACATTACCTCCACATAAGGGCTTGGTTCAAGAAAGATGACCAGGTCGGCCGAGGATAAGGAGACTTTTTGGAAGGCCTTCCTGAGAAGGGACCGAAAACTAGTCACAAGAGCCTACCAGAGGCTGTTGGAATGGGCCACGGAGACCGAGGTGGTCAAAACCTGCATGGTCAAATGGGCGCAGAACATAGGGCGTCCCATCAGCATGTACGAATGGGAAAAGGTCTGGAGGAAACAGCTGAAGATCACTTATGCCACAGACCTCACAGAAAATTGGTATAAGCTGTTCTTCCGGTGGTACATGACACCACAGAAGCTGGGGATGATGCACAAGGAAGCCCAGTCGAACTGCTGGAAGTGTGGGTCACAACCTGGATCTTTTTTCCACATGTGGTGGACCTGCCCAGAAGCCACAGCCTATTGGAAAGACATCCACAGAGGTATCCAGAAAGTCCTCCTCACTGCGTTGGAAAGGAAGCCGGAGAGCTACCTGCTGGGCCTGCTGTCGGAAGAAGAACTGCCGGACAAAAACTCGGAACGCCTGTTTGTCTACCTAACCACGGCAGCGAGAATGGTGTATGCAAAGAATTGGAAGGCTACAGACCCGCCGCGGCTCGAGGATTGGGAAGCCAAAGTATGGGACATCATGAACATGGATAGGCTCTCCTTCCATCTAAGCGAGGTGGGAGGCGGAGTGATAAAACGGACGGATTGGTCGCCTTTCCTGGACTATATGAAGGCTCGGGAGGATCCTACGGCCCCAGCATCTTCAAACCCGAAACCACCAAGGAGTTTCACTCATCACGGGGACCAGCGGTACTGGGCCGTCACAGTAGAGACGCTTGTCCACGGGGACGGAGAATCACCTAAGGCAAATCAGACGGAATCCTCAGGGCACACAGCGCCCCCCCCGCTCACTGTCAAAGACGTTTTACCTCTTTACTACCACCCCCCTTCCCCACAAGGACTAGACAAAAGGGACTATGTGATGGTGCCGAAGCCCACACAGCACACCCCCTCCCCATTATCCCCCGGATCTCCTCCTCCCCTAACCCCCTTCTAACTTTCTCACCCCACTATCCCGAGTCCAACCCCCAGTCACCTCTCTTTCCCTCCTCTGTTCCTACTGTCCTATACCTGCAATTGTTCTCCCTCTTTTAATGTTTATGTGAAAACCCAATAAATATATTTCAAAAAAAAAAATATCCGATGAAGAGAATGGAATAATCTGAAAAGCTTGCACCCCGCCATTGTTAGCATCCAACAGTGGCACTTGCCGTATTGGCATTTCCAGGACTCCCAAGGACTCTGTCTTTGATCTTAGTGACTCTAGCGACCTGCTCCTAGTATGAACCGGTGAAGCATCCATGGGCTCCCGTGGTCTCCTTCTTCTAACGGTTGGGGATTCCTCCCTCCCCCTTCTTTCCACTTCTCTTGCTTCTACTATTGGATATAAAGCTTCCCTTGGTGGTGGCTTTTCATAAGCTGGCGGACTGACGGAGAAAGGATTATGCACCAATCGGGCATCATGGAATTGCCATTGCTGGCGGCACCATGGCTGGCGGAATTGCCATGGGTGGCGAGATCATTGCTGGGGTGATGTCGGAGGGGGCACGACTGCCATTGGAGTGGCCATCACAGCTGGGGAGCCGTCGCAGCGGCTGAAGCCATCTCTGGGGCTGGAGCCATCGCTGAGGCTATCACAGGGGAAGTTACAGGTGTGGCTGTCACCGGCGGAATTACGGGTGAAGCCATCGCTGGGGCTGGGGCCATTACTGGGGTTGCTATTGGTGGATTTAAAAGCGCATCCAGCAGAGGCGCGGCAGACACTTCCGCATTCGCTGGTGCATTTACTCGGCGTCTCGGTCTCCTCCTCAGTGGTATTATTTCCTCCAATTTTGCTTGGAGCACCGGAGCTCTCTTCCCTTCCTTCCTGCTAAACATGCATCTGCCCTGGTGGTGTTTCTTAACCCACCAGACTTCGTTTTCAACCACCCTTTCCCATGTAGCGGCATAAACCCATTGATCTGGGTATGTGTCGGCACAATAGGATTCTAACTGCTTACACTTCTTCAGATCCCAAGTTCCCCCTTTCGGCCAACCTAACTTGAATTTTATGCAGCTGTGTGGACACAGGGCCCTTCCACACAGCCATATAACCCAGAATATCAAGGCAGGTCATCCACATCTGCTTTGAACTGGATTATCTCAATCCACACTGCCAGATAATCCACTTCAAAATCCCACGTTTTCCGCTTTAAAATTTCCCCCTCTAGAGCAGTGGTTCCCAACCTTTTTTTGGCCACGCCACACCTAAGCATCTCAAAATCCTGACCCCACCCCCACCCCATGACATATAATTATTATTTTTCAAAAAGTAAAGTTGCATTGTTTTTAGCTGATATTTTTAATTGTAAGCGTTTTCTTTTGTTTTAATTGTCTTTGGGCTTGTCCTTGTAAGCCACCCCAAGTCCTAATGGGGAGATGGTTGGCGAGTATAAAAATAAAGTTGTTGTTGTTGTTGTTATTATTATTGTGAGTATTATTACAACATTATTTAAAAGAATAAATTCAGAGGCTTATTATACTCACATTTAGTTGAATTCAGTCTTAAAATATATTATATGGCTCACTGATATAAATTTCCAAATATTTTGCTTTTATGACTCTCTGAGTCAAAAAGGTTCCTGACACTTGGTATAGTGTTATTGCATTATCCTTTCAACCTTTCTTATTGTCCTCTGTTGTTTGTTGTGAACCTTCCTGGTAAAGAAATATGTAATTTCTTTATGCTTGTGGATAAATAGTATTTCTTGTTGTTTCCTTGCAAGTGTACTTGTGGAGATTGTCTGGTTTGCTGGAACATGCAATGCTCCAATTCCATCATTGGTGGGATTCGGAATGCTCTTTGATTGTAGGTGAACCAGAAATCCCAGAAACTGCAACTCCCAAAAGTCAAGGTCTATTTTCCCCAAACTCCATCTGTGTTCATAATTGGGCATATGGAATATTCATGCCAAGTTTGGTCCAAATCCATTATTGTTTGAGCCCACAGTGCTCTCTGGATATAGGTGAACTACAAATCCCAAACTGAAAGTCAATGCCCACCAAACCCTTCTAGTGTTTTTTGTTGGTCATGGAAGTCCTGTGTGCCATGTTTGGTTTAGTTCCATCATTGGTGGAGGACAGAATGCTCTTTGCGAGTGAACTACAACTCCCAAATGACAAAATCAATTTTTTGACTGATGGTCCCTCCTTGGGTTTAGTATTAGTATGTTTTGTGGCCAAATTTGGCAGCAATTTGTCAGTGGTTTTTGAGTCATGTTGTTCAGCAGTGGAACTCTCTGCCGCAGAATGTGTTTCCGTCTGGCTGCTCTCTTTCCAGCCGGCTTCCTGAGGACCAGGTACGTTTTCCATGAGGAAGGGTGACTGCAATAAAAACTAAACACAGAGTAAGTATGACAGCTGTTGAGCAAGACCTCCGTGTGTGTCTTTCTACCATTCCTGCCAAGATATTCATGTTGTGTTCATCGAAACAGGCCCAGGTTTCACACTGAGTGTATAAATACTGTGTTAGAGTGTCATTTTGTGTCATTTTGGTTTGTGGTGTGCCCCAGGATTTTTTTAATTTAAAAAGTGTGTCGCGACTCAAAAAAGGTTGAGAAACACTGTCCTAGACCAATCACTGGCTAGTAAACAAAGAGCACATGGTGTTTCTCTAAACCAATTGTAATGCACCAGGACAACCAATGAGATGGTGTCCCTTCTAAACCAATCACTGCTGTTCTCTAACGTGCTGGCTAACTCTGCCTCCTTCTCTATGCCTAGCCTATGCTTGGGTAGCATTCTCTCCTGGCGTTTCTTCTGCAACTCAATGAATCTCCTTCAGAACCTCGAAAATCTGTAAATGCAATGTCACACTGCATTTTAAATTGTTGTTGCTCTTGTTCGCCTTCAACTCATTTCTGTCTTATACCGACCATTAAGCAAACCCATCACAGGATTTTCTTGTCATTATTTGTTGGGAGATAACTGTGCTTAGTGACAAAGTATTGACTTTGCATTCAGAAATTCACAGATTCAACTCCTGAATGCCACAAAGTGCTGGGAAAGACTTCCACTTGAACTTGTGGCAGTTAGTGTAACAGTGGGAAGGCTGATGAGTCCCATACCAGCAGAGCAATTAATCCATGGGATAGGATCCAGCTGTGAGAACACTTCAATTCTCCGTAAAGATCACGCTCAGTCAGGGCTCGATCCAACCAGATTTATTGCAGGTATAACACCTATAAAGCCAAAGCAGTGTACCATCACCCAAACATACCTTATATAC
>JARBWK010000005.1:100347982-100420358 GCA_030556195.1 Anolis apletophallus
CGTCCGGGAACCCCACATGGTCAATAGTGGTCCATTCCCACTCCATCGTTCGCCGGACCTCATCTGGAGCAAGGTTCTAAGTGTCCAAATAATCCTCTTCCTCCAACCTCTCCATGCTGGGAAAGTTGGAATGGGCTTTGGCTTCTGTGAGAACGCTTCAATTCTCCGTAAAGATCACGCTCAGTCAGGGCTCGATCCAACCAGATTTATTGCAGGTATAACACCTATAAAGCCAAAGCAGTGTCCCATCACCCAAACACACCTTATATACCCCGACCCCTCCTTCCCTTCCCCTTGCAACATCCTGGGAAGGTTGCATCATGTCCTGCTGACTCAGCAATCCCACTGTCCAAGGGATATGACCTCATCCCCCTCTGAGTCAGCATATTCCCATTCAGTGTCCAATGTCCAGAGGAGGTTACATCACTTCCGTTCTGATCCAGCACTTTCTCCAGAGGATTGCATCATCCTGGGGAATCCCCAGTGTCCAGTGTCAAAGCAGGTCAAGGCAGACTGGGGCTCTGAGCCTCTTCCAGGCTAAGAGTTCCCAGCTCTGACACCAGCATCTTGGATAGTTTCGTTAGAGTTCAAAGAAATGTCTCTCCTTGAACTCTGTAGTCCTTTGTACACATGGCCCATGCAAATAACCATTCTGCTTCTTTCATTTTCTCATGCCCTGGTGTGTGGGATAGCAGCTAATAGAAATAAAGATTTTTAGGTATCAGAAGCAATTGTTCTATGGAAGAATTTGATAGCACTATCTTATGTATTTGAGTGTATATTCCTGCGTGCCATGAGGTTGGACTGGATGGTCCTTGTAGTCTTTTCCATCTCTATGATTCTGGATTTCGGTTTGTCTTGTACTAGCCTTCCTCCTAAGTCACAGGTTTGAGTCCGGGGAGCAGCGTGAGCTCCCGCTGGTAGCCCCAGCTTCTGCCAACCTAGCAGTTTGAAAACATGCAATAGATACTGCTCTGTCAGGAAGGTAACAGCGCTCCATGAAGTCATGCTGGGCACATGACCTTTGAGGTGTCTACGGACAATGCTGGCTCTTCGGTTTAGAAATGGAGATGAGCAGCAATCCCCAGAGTCGGACATGACTGGACTTAATGTCAGGGGAAAACCTTTACCTTTAGGTAAGTATGTTTAAGATTCCAATATATAAAATTTTCTGTATTCTTGTATTGGAAGTGTCTCCTGGAATACAAGCATTTTCGGATTCTGCTCATTACTGTTGTATTTGGAATAAACAGCAATTTTCTGTTCTGATGGGTAATATCACCAGAGACTAATCACAACTTTGGGCTTTATTTATAGAAACTGCACAGCAGCCAGAATGATGAAGCTTGCTATACTTTTTCTTTTACAGCTTGCATGAGCTACGTAAGCCTTAATGTGTTTTCCTGTGGCATGTTCACAGCTTTAATACACCACTCCAGGATGATAGTTTGAGCTCTATTTTATAATGAACAGGAGGATTATTCTAATAGTCCTCCCAGATCTCTGTCATCAAAACAAAAATGATTTCACAGGGCTCCGTGCTGCTTTAAGCTGACAGTTCCTGCTTGGCATTGCTCTCCCGGTTGTCTGGTAGGCCTTGAACCCTTACTGCTGTAGCAGGATTGCTTATGTATGATTTGCATTAACAGTCATCTAGGCTGACAAGAAGAAAAATGGATAAAGACGTTTTTCCTATGGCGCTGTAATACCTTTTCCTCCCTCCTCAAATCTCTTTAATATTGTGGCTGTGGGTTGTGAGGGTTTTAAGAAACTAAAACTATCCTTTCTGGCAAGTAAAGTTTTACTACACTTATTAAACTATATATTTCAGGGGAAACACCTTGGCACATTGCAAGCTTTCTTTAGTTTCTAGCTTTTGTCCCACCAGAATTTCAGGATGCTTTTCTATTATTCTGCGGTTTAAGAAGACAGGTATCATGTTTTGGTTTTTGGTTAATGGATTGTCATCTGTTTTCACAACATAAGTGGTTGAACTGCTATTAACAAAGCAGAAAGTATTGGAATGGGCAAACCATTCCAAGGTTAAACAGTGATGGCGGCATAGTGCCACATCTGATTGGTTTCAGTTTCTCTTAGGACCACTGGCATTGTGGCAAATCGTGGTGATTTCAGTGGCACCCACCCAGGGGGCATGGGGACCTGTCACCTCATGCCCCGCATCATCTTGGCTTTTCCCCTACCTCAACACGGGGGAGGGAGGAGCATGAAGAAGCCAGCTGTCCCCTTTGATGGCCATTGAAAAATGGGATGTCTTTCATCTTTTTGCGGCCTGTCATTTTTAGGTGGCAGCAGGATTTTGGTGACAGTTCATTTTAAAATTAAGAAACACGGCCCGGACTCCATCCATTTTTCGGCTTACAAAGAGTTAATATTCCACCGCATGCTGATGCAGATACACTTTTAAGAAGGGCCAAAACATTCTGGATAAACAAACTCAGAACCAAAGCCCCATCTGGGCTAAATGAAAGACTCAAAATTAATGTTTTAATTATGTAATTTACCGCATTAACACACCGGATCTCACAACCAGTACTTTAAGCCCTCTACATACTGTAACCCTTGCATTTGCCAAAACCACACGCACCAGGTGGATACTTACCTACCAGGAGGATTCTTACCTTACAGAATTGGTATGCCATTTATGTAAACATATGACATTTATAGTTGCTTTTCTGGCTTACTGACCTTTGAGCATATATGTATAATACTGACTTGTATATCGTTTGATTTATTTGTGTACAGATGTAATATTACCTGTGCGGTGTCTACTGAGACAATATAACCCTGAGATACACTGCGAAACCTCACATTGTGTGAACACTACTGCGGATTATTACGATTGGGCCTTGAAAAAGACTGACTTAGGTCGAAACGAGAGAAGGGACCTTGAGACCATTGTATTCCTCGTTGGCCTTCTTTTACTTTGGATTGTTTTCGCATGTCTGATGGAACTTTATTTGATTTACTAAAACAACGGTTTGCACCTGGTTTATGCTACATTTGAACTCTTATGAAATATGTACTCTGGAACAGTGACCCAGTGACTGATGATTTACATTCTGGAGACCTTTACCAGGTGAACATTATACTCTTTACCATACATTTTGATTTTCATGGACTTTAAGACTGTTGTGTTTATTGACTATACAAGAACTATGGACTTCCAGGAGATTCAGAATGTTATATTGGACGAGAACCGCACTGATCTTGGGTGAGATATATATGTATTTTGGTTCTCAGCCATTTGTGTTTTGAACTGAGAAACACCCATCGCCTCCGCTGAATTTTGGGCCATGTGAAGAGGTCCTTGGTGTCACTACTGGATTCCATATGATGATCCAGATAGCAACAACCATATCTACAGTAACTAACTACTAACTAAGCATTTTAAATAATCATATTCACAACCTGAAATATATCTGAACTATATAGTGATAACAGTTTGACATTGCTTTAACCGACAAAGCTGTATCTTATAAAATCTTAGTATTTATAGGATCATAGGGTGTGACACATGAATTCTTCGCTTTTTGGGGAGTACTATAGAGCTTGCTAACAGAGAATGTTAAATGCTTCACTAGACTACAAATCCCAGGATTCCATAGGGTAGAACCTATGACAATTAAAATGGCACAAACTTGTTTTAATTGTGTAGTGGAGACACACTTGTGATTGACTACAATTATTTAGAAATAGCAGACATGATTGGGAAACACACACATCCATCAGTATTAAAAAAAGAAGATAACCTCTTCATTTGACATGTTTTCTCTCCTTTCATTTTGAAGTTCAAAATGAAAAGAAAATTGAGTGAAGTCTAATTTTGAGTATGGTCCCGTTCTTTAAAAAGAGACTTTAGAAGTAGTTAATCTGTAGCGATGAACTGACACAATAGGTGGAATTGATGACATACATTCAAGCAACTTGGTCTTTCGTTTGTACATTATTGGGGTTTCTAAGTACTTCTCTTTAAATTGCAAATTCCAGGGTTCAAAAGGATGCTGCCATGATAGTTAAAGTAGTATCATAGCACTATAATATTTACAGGCTCATTGAGTGTTTTCAATAAACAAGGAATGTTCTGCATTATAGAGAGATACATTGGGGGGAGGTTATGGTTTTACACAAGGATATAATACAAATAAAGGAGTTAGTAGGAATATAAAGAGCAATAGTGACAATACAAGAACTATTTGGAGAAATGTGATCACTACTTTTCCTGTGAATCAGACATCTGAAGTTCTTATTAAAGATGTAACCCTATAAATACTTAGACAGAATTCAGTGGACAAGTAGCCATTGATTGAGGTCTTCTGATTTTCTTGTACTTGTGCTGTAAGTATAGTTCACAGGATTACGGAGTAAAAGCAGTGCTTGTGTTGTTTTGAGTTGCAATGAGTTTTACTAACATAACTAAAAACTGAAAGAAGTATTTTCTACTTTTCCAGAATGTTAAATGGCTTTATAATGGTTCAACACTATCAGTTAAAATGGTATACATAATCTACTCAAATGTAATTCGTGCTGAGTTTCAAGGGACTTGTTTCTCAACAATATATGCACACATGGCCTTATATGTGCTCACATGCATTTTAAGAACATGTAGTTCTTTCTGAATAAAATGGGTTGAGCCATTTATTTGTTCTGCACACACACACATACACACACACACACACACACGTGCGCGAGAGAGAGAGAGCAGTGCTCTAGGATGCTTGGCATGAATAGTTCCTGTAACAGAATTAGTTACAGGCTATATTAATACTGTTCCCATTTCGTGATTTAAAGCCTTCTCCAAGCTTGTGCTTCTAGATGTTTTGTATTATATAATGCCCATCAGTGCCAACAAATACAGTCAGTAGTGAGTGTTCACCAAAATGAGAAAAGCTGATATAGAGTCTACCTACAATGGGTAAACCATTGGCCAAGAGCAGTGGTTCTCAACCTGTGGGTCCCCAGGTGTTTTGGCCTACAATTTCCAGAAATCCCAGCCATTTTACCAGCTGTTAGGATTTCTGGGAGTTGAAGTCCAGAACATCTGTGGCCCACAGGTTGAGAATAACTGGCCAAGAGGGTTGACAAATATTACATCTAAGGCCCCATCAACACTGCCATATAATCCAGTTTCTGAATCCAGATTATTTGCTTTGAATTGGATTATATGACTGTGTAGACTCATATAATCCAGTTCAATTCAGATAATCTGGAATCAGATACTGGATAATATGGCAGTGTAGATCCAGCCTACATTACACTTGTCACCATTCCCATTTGCACCCTCTACTATGCCCATCATAAGGTCACCTCTGAGACAACTTTTGAGAGGCTTATTGGAGCCTTCCCTGTGATATATAAAACTATCATAAGATTTTTTAAAAACCATTCTAAACAATCCTGTCGTGTTGTGTGGCTTCAAGTGATTTCTGATTTATGGTGACTCTAAAGGTTTTCTTGGCAATGTTTGTTCAGAAGAGGGTTGCCTTTGCCTCTGTCTGAGAGCGAGAGAGGATGACTTGCCCAAGGTCATCCAGTGGGTTTCCATGGTAAAGGAGGGCTCCAGCCATAATCCAATGCTCTAACCACTACCCCACACTAGGTTTCTTCCAAAGAAATTGAATGATCAGCATTTCAGAGTGTATTTGTGTAAGTGAGATGTAGAACAAGGAGCATAAAACATGATGACTGTGTATCAGCAGAATATATAGTCTGGCAGAGTGAGTGAAATAAATACTATTAGTATAGATCGTCTTTATTCATCTTGTGTTGGACATTATGAAGTGCTCTTAAATGCCTGAGTAAGCCACGAGTGGCCAATAAAATGGAATTAATTTATCCCTCCATGAGCCATAGATAGACGTTCCGCTTATGAGTGAGGAGGTCATGAATAAATCAGGAAAGACAAAACGAATATCGTAAGCACAAGGTGCAGAAGGTTGTAAAAGGATATATAGTCTGAGTGCTGAGCTGACGGTAGGTTTCCCCAGAGCTGTTGCTTCAGTCCAAAGCCATTTCTATAAGATGTAAAACAAGTGTCATTTTCAGTTTTAAAAAAGTTGAATGATACATAACTGTTGCCCAGCCTCAAGGTTTCAAAATGATACTTCATCATAAATCAAGGCACTGGGTTAGAAAAAAAGGGCTACATAAGAACATAAGAACATAAGAAGAGCCATGCTGAATCGGGCCTTGTCACGATGCACGGACTTGACCGGCCCCTGAATCACACACACAGAGACGGACTGAAGGCTAACTACTTTATTGAATATATAGCAAAAGTTCAAAAGGTCTATTGTCCATAAAAATAGCAAAAGCAAATCCAAAGGCAATAGGTGCAAAAGTTCCAAACACTTGGTAAGTTTCCAAAGGCTTGGCAAGGCGCCGCTCAACAAAGCGGATCAAGGAACAAAGCAAAGTTGCAAGGTACAAAACAAGGCTTGAGTAGGCCACTAGCCCGGCTTGGCTCAGTGGTCGAGCTTCGCTACACGTCTGCTCAGATGAGACGTGGCCGAAGTACTGGGGATTCGTTCCCACGGATCCTATACTTAATCTTTCGGCCGAGGTCCCCGACGCTCTAGGCTTCGTCTTCAATCTCTGCTGACGGACCTCGGCCTGTCTAGGCTATGGAACCATCCCCTCCTGCTAGTCTCGATGCTTCGTCTCCTATCAAAGGTTCGGCCTTGCCTCCCAGCACCTGGGTCTCTATCTTCATGAGAGCTCTCCTCCCTAGATTCTTCCCAGCCGCTCTCTTCCATGTTTTCACTCAAAAGATCCTGTGAACCTCTCCCTCCCGGCCGTTCATAGGTTTCGCTATCACTGCTTTCCATTTGCACCTGGTTATCTGTCTCATCGTATGAGTCAGGCCAACCTTCTTCCCATGCCAAACTTTCTGTGGGCGAAGAAGGCATGGGAAACTCTCCTTCTGCTAACCCTTCTAAATCCTCTTCAGAATCTAGCTCTGCTGCTGCAGGCCCCAATGCCAATGGGACCCCCGGTCCTGGCCCCTGCCCCCCAGGTACAAACGAGAACTGCTGTGCTACAGGCCTCAGCCCATCTAGTCCAGCATTCTGTGTCACACAGTGGCCCACTAGTTGTACACAGGGATCTCTAGCAGAAAGGAGGGCAAAACCCTCACCTGCTTCCGACCCCCACAACCAGTACCCGGGAAATCCTGCCTGCCTCAATCAACACAGAGGTGGCACTTGGATGTCCATTTCAGTAACTACTGATTCCCTTGGTATCCATGAATCTGTCTAATCCTGCCTTGAAGCTGTCCAGGCTGACAGCTGTCACAACCTCCTCTGGAAGTGAGTTCCATAACCCAATGACCCTCTGGGTGAAGAAATATTTCCCTTTATTAGTCCTAACTTTCTACCTTGGAGCTTTAGGGAGTGCCCCCTAGTCTTAGTGTTGTGTGACAGAGAAAATATTTTTTTCTTTATTCACCTTTTCTATCCCTTTTCTTTGAGGGCTAACTCTCAAAGTGGTTTTTATTCACAGTCTTTAATTGCATCTTGCAGGTGCATTTTCAAGCATACCTCATGCCAATGACTGATTTTCAAAGGGCATCATGAAACATACTGAAGCCAACTTCTTTGCATTATAAGCTGTGCTGCTTATGGTCAAACACTTAGCAAATTCACCCAGATTTGTGACAAGCTCTTCTGAAATTGGGAAATGATGAAACATGATGCAGATTCTTTCACTGCTACTACTGGCACATGGTAAAATCCTAGAATTACTTGAAAGGTAACTCACTAGTAAGAGCCAACGTAGTTAGTGTAGTGGTTTCATTGTTGGACTCTGGAGACCAGGGCTTAAATCCCTGGTTGCCGTGACCTTGAATAAGTCTTTCTTTCAGTCTCAAAGGAAGGATTTTCTGTGGGGTCTCCAGGCAGCGGTGAGCTAAGAAAACTTTAAAAAGGGAAAACAAAAATCATGACATCATTTCCTGTACAGAGATTTGTTTGCGTAAATATATAACAATCTTTCGTTCATCAGGTTAGCTTATTGTGAGGTCCAGGGTCATGCACGGTTAACATTATTTTGAATTATATTACACTGAATAATCTATTTTCAATGTGTTTTCATTTAACCTATTTAAAAGCCTGTTTTTAATGTATTGGGGTTGCAGGTCACTTTGCCTCTATAAAATGGGGTCGTGACCCAAAAAATGTTGGGAACTGCTGCTTTAGAGTTACCATATGTTGGAAATTACTTGAAGGCACACAATAACAAAGTTCACCAGTTATTCTTCTAATTGGCCAAACAGCACTTACATGGGATACATGATATCTTGACACAATTGCCTTTTTCTTTTTCTCACTTAAGAGGAAATAAGTCCATTGTTTTCCTTACATGAATGAATGGATACACAGACATATGAGATGAATATTGACCCTAGAAGCCTTTTTATCTGTTCATCAGTAACTAACTTGCATCTAAAGCTGTGAGTTATTGAACTGCAATCCCCATCAGCTCTAGCTAACCTAGCCCATGGTGACAGGTAGTGGAAAATGCTGTCATATAAAGATTCCTGGAGAAATAATTTCCTCAGAGCCGCCCAATAATATAACTCTGTATTGTGGGATTCTAACTCTTTCATCTGGTGCCCATCAGATGTTTCAGACTGGAGGTATAGCCCAATAACCGGAAATCCAGTTTAATGGTATAGTGGGAGCTGTAATCCATCACAGAGTACTGATTAGGAATAAGTGGAGTGGTAATCCATGATACCCTCGTAGCTAGAGGGTATCAAATTGGGTGGAGTCCTGGATGCGCAGTAGGTTAAACTGCTGAGCTGCTGAACTTATTGACTGAAAGGTCACAGGTTCGAACACAGAGAACGGCGTGAGCTCCCACTGTTAGCCCCAGCTTCTGCCAACCTAGCAGTTTGAAAACATGCAAATGTGAGTAGATCAATAGGTACTGCTCCAGCGGGAAGGTAACAGCATTCCATGCAGTCATGCCAGTCACATGACCTTGGAGGCGTCTACGGACAATGCCAGCTCTTCGGCTTAGAAATGAAGATGAGCACCAACTCCCAGAGTCAGACATGACTGGACTTAATGTTAGGGGGAAATCTTTGCCAAATTATTGTCAAAGGCTTTCATGGCCAGAATCACTGGGTTGTTGTAGGTTTTTCAGGCTGTATGGCCATGTTCTAGAAGCATTCTCTCCTGACATTTTGCAACCTCTGAGGATGCTTGCCACAGTTGCAGAAAAAAGTCAGGAGATAATGTTTCTAGAACATGGCCATGCAGCCCAAAAAACCTACAACAATCCACTTTACCAAAATTGGCAATTCTACAACCTCATCACATTACCAAAAATCCCCGTCGTAGGACACATCCTCCACACAGATGGCGTGGAGCCCGCCAGATCTCATCTCACGACACAACTTCTGGTGGAGCTCTATGTCATCTGTGTTTAGGAAGTGTGGTAGGAGGGGGAAACCTGAACACAGGAGACTGTCTGGGTTCAGTTCAGGAATAATGGGAACAATGGGAGTGCAAGTTGGAAAGCTATGCTTTCTGGCATGTGATAGGCAAACAAGTGGTGCAGGCAATGTGATGTGCCGGATGACAGATTTACCCCTCTGCCCCACAATTTGTCCTGCTGCTCTATGCTTCCCCCCATCCCCCACATTAAGGACCTCAATGTGTTGAGGTCCTTATACAGATGAGTCAATTCAGAAAGTGTTCCTAATCCCAGGAAGCCATCAAAACCACTATAATAACTAATAAAGCCATTATTGTGCACCAGTAGATAAAACCAGTATTATTTCTCCATGTAACCTCTTCTGTGAAGGTTAGGTATTCAGCATGCTGAGAGGAGTGAATTATCCATGTTGCCAAATGAAATGTGGCTAATTGAGAACTCACGTTTGCCCCTTGTTAAGCGAAAGCAATATGCTTCCAGTTGGTGATCCCTGGGCATTTGGCATTCTGAGGCTAATAGGAAGTGGCACTGTGAGGTGGATGTCTTGTAGATAATGTGATTCAGTGGGTCAAATGTGAAGACCAAGACCTTCTTCACAGTTCCGTAGCTCCCAAGAGGCGTGTAAATCTACCGAACAGAAGCGGGTGCCTCCAGAAGCCTGAGTAAATCCTGTGCTGCTGTTTGCTGACTAGCCAGATTTATTTTTCTAATGTGTTCAGTTCAGTGTAGCATGCCTGCTATCTAGTTAGCACTTCTTTTTCACAGCTGGAGGATTTCCGGCTGATCAAAAATAAGACCTTTTACATTTGCAGTGGCATCTGAGTCATTTTAATGCACGTCAATCGGATAATTGAGATTATTGAATGTTTTCTCAGGTGTAATTAAATAGTGTGAATCACTGCACAACGTTAAACAACTTTAGAATAGGGGAAGGGGAAATGTTGAAAATGGAGCAGGTTTTGAAAAGACCTGTATTATTAACTGGGTCATTTTGCTTTTGCTCAAGAAAACATATGGTTGGGCAAAAAGAGCAAAGCTTCCCATACCAAAATGTTGCACAAAACATCATGCAGTCACATGGTTACATTAAACAATCCTGTTTTAGTAGAAGCAGAACATGCCCTAAAACAGAATTTAAGGTTAGGATGAGAAAATACAGTCCTTCAACCATACCAGTCAAAATGCCCATCATTTTCCCTCTCTTTATTTTAGAAAGCAGAGTATTGAAGCGGTAATCATTTACATTCCTTAAATGACAATGTTTTGTTTGGATTCTTGTTTCATTTTTATCTCAACGTCCATTTAGGGAGCTCAAGGGTTCCTGCTTCCTTTATAACAGTCCTGCAAGTGTGCTAGCTTGACAGTATATTAGGAAACCCATGACTTTTTAACATCTTGGCTATCAGCTTATATTGTATATATAAATGCATTGCAAATATTCATGGTCCTTAATGAAGAATCCACTGCACTTTAGTGTCCAGTAGACAGACAATGAATGCTAAGGCACTCGGATGGTTAACAAGCCCACGTATATTAATTATGACTCAGTAACAGGGCATTTGAATTCTTATATGCATACATATAACCAGTTGTTTTGTGTTGAAAACTGCCTCCCCTGTACTCAGAAAGATAGCTGAATAATTGTACTGTTTGTGCCATCATTGCATTTTCATTTACGTGGCATTTAGTTTGCTTTTTGGCACTGGAAATATCACAGTATTATTTAGGACTTCATTATATTGCAGGGCATTGAATATGCATCTCATCGCATTTTTTTGTGATTGGTTTGTTAACTGTGTTGAAATAAAGTGGGAGATTTATCATATTTATTTTTATTTATTTATTTACTGTATTTCTAACCCGCCCTTCTCAGCCCCCGGGGGAGAGGGAACTCAGGGTGGCTTACAAGGGACAATTAGATGGGGGCAACAATACACAATATAAAACACTAATACAACAAGATTAAAACATCAACATTAAAACATTAGCTATCCAGTTCATTTAAAATTCTATCTATACAATGCACATTCAAATAATCAATCAATGGTGGTAGCCGTGTTTCATGTCCGTCGTTAAAACAGTCCATTCCAAATAAAGTGCTGCAGTTACTGTGCGAAGGCCTGGTCCCACAACCACAATTTTACTTTCTTCCTGAAAGCTAGGTGGGATGGGGTTGATCGTATTTTGCTTGGAAGCGCATTCCACAGGTGGGGGGGCCACAGCCAAGAAGGCCCTGTCTCTCGTCCCTGCCAGCCGCAGTTGAGTTGCTGGCGGAAGCGAGAGCAGGGCCTCCCCATACCCCATCATACAAGTCTGTCTCCTCTCATCGTCAATTTTCCACCATGCAGTTTTGTCATCACACTATGTCCAATTTCTGTGATACATTCAAATCTTTTCCTCTACCCATTTTTTTTTAAAAAATCATTTTTTCTGGAAATTGCATAATACAGAAGGAACATTTTTTTGAAGAAGCTATGTGATGTAGATTGACCTCTTCTGCATATGTCCTGAGGAGAACTACTGCTATTTTGTTTCTATAAGTATCCCTTCTGTTTCTGAAGCTATGAATGCCTTAGATGTCATTATGCTTTGTGCACGTTTACTTTGCTGGAAAAACATATGGTAGGTTGTAGAAGCAAAGACACAAGTGCAGACAACTCAGAAAGCTTCATGATGACATGTCACAAGCAATCACAACAAAATTCAGATGGAGGAATACTATGGTGATCCATCACATTGAAAACACAATTTTTATGGTTTGAGATTATTTTTATCCATCTCCAAAATCGGGTGGGCTGCAGATGGAAACCAGATGGGAACCCACAGAGCAACAATGAAATGAAAGGAGCATCATGGGGTGGCAAGGCATTTGATCCTATTGGAAACGATCAAAACTTGTTTGTTCAAATCTCATGGGACGAAGTCCTTAGTAGTCTACTCTGTTTGTGATAACATTATCATGGAACCACCTCTGTTTCTCACTCAGATAGGAAGATGAGTACTAGGCCATCTTCCCCCATGCTGTACCCTGTAAACCAACATTTGCTGAACTCTCCTTTTGTATATGACTTTTAAAACAGATCTTTATTTACTGTTCACACTTATGCTGAAACCAATGCTTTCGCCAAGTATTTATCCATACTGGGATTACACCAGAACTGCACTGTTGTGTTACTGCCCCTATTGGCTATTACTGATGCACTTCGTTGTCAGCTTGATAGTGGGGGGTCGGCGCTCCTGATACTCCTGGATCGCCATGGCAGGAGTTCGTGGTCGGGCCCTCAGTTGGTTTGACATATTTCTCTGAGGCAGGTCTCAAAGTGTCGAGTACCTAGCTCAAACCTCTGACAGATCCGCCCTCTCATGTGGGGTGCCTCAGGGAGCAATTCTCTCTCCCCTCCTCTTCAACGTCTATGTGAGACCTCTTGCCAGCCTCGTGTGGAGCTTTGGTCTGGAGTGCCACCAATATGCTGATGATACCCAGCTGCTTTAACGGCTGGAGCCTGGAGTAATCTCAATATCGAACAATTTCACCTTATATCTTGAGGCTGTATCGAGATGGCTGCATGCCAGTAGGTTGAAGGTGAATCCTACTAATACTGAGATTTTGTGGCCTGTTTAAGTTGTTGATTCTGACCTTTAAGGCGCTTTATGGTCAGGGGCCAGCATATCTCAGACCGCCGCTCACCTCTTCGCCGCCAGTGGTCGCCACAACTCCTCCAAATAAACTTACTGTATGTTCCAGGCCCCAGGGAAGTATGTCTCGAGAGCACAAGACGTAGGGCCTTCTCCATCTCTGCCCCTGTCTTGTGGAACTCCTTGCCTCCCCACTTGAGGGCCATGCGTGACTTGCAACCCTTTGTTCAGGCACTCAAGACCTGGCTTTTTAGCAGAGCTTTTAATGTTTAATGCAGTCTATTCGGTATTGTGTCATGTTTTTATGCAATTGTTTTATGTAAATCGCCTGGAGCATTTTAATGGAGGGCGATTAACAAGTGAGAAACTGATTAGATAGATAGATAGATAGATAGATAGATAGATAGATAGATAGAGGAGAATGAAACACAAAATGTCTTATTAGAACTCTTGGAAATCCCAGCATTCTCACAGCCTAGCCACAAAATGAAGTGTGTGGTTTCCCCGCTGCAGATTCTCAGAGAATATCCAAAGGAGGAGCAATGAAATGACACCCACACTGCACACTTTAAGTGCCCAAAATCACAATGAAGGAGAACAAGACATTTTTACCAAAAATGGTTACTAAATCATAGTGGGATATGAGGGTCATTAGCAGATTTTTTTTCAAGTGGGCAAAGAACTAATTTTTCTACAGTACTGAAAAAGACATACTATCTTGTGCTAAACTTCAGGCAAGGACAGTCCAATTGTGGGAGAACAGCATTATGTGATGAGCTTCTTGGCGCCTCTTAAAATTTTCCCCATTGCAAATATTGTAGTTATAGGTCTGGTCAGCAGAGATGAATTTTTATTCCTCTTGTGAAAAGACCTGCAGCCCCATTTCCATCCATCAACGAACAATGAGTGAAAAGTGAGTTTTGCAATCAAAACAATTATTCTCAAGGATAATGGCTACGAAAAGTCAAATAAAAGCATTACCCATTTAAAACTGTCACAACACAGAACAGTTATAGTTTTGGTGAATGATTATTTGATTTTGTTTGAGCACCAGGATAATTAAAGCCAAAAAAACCACAGGCAAAATATTTTATGTTACTAAGGAAATTGACAGATTGTAGCAGCCCCATTAAAAGAAAAGTACTGTTGCTGCCAGTATTATATCTTTAAAAAGGGGGTCCTTTAAAAATTGTACAGCGACTTAGCTCACGTACAGCTTTTCATTGGTATTCAGGAAGAAGCTTCAGGCCTGCACTTTTGACAGCCCATTTAAAATGTGTGAGAAAAGGAGTCTTCCATAATAAGGTTATGCCATATTGATTTCCCTTTCAAGTATTTATGTATTATATGTGCTGTTTCCATAAAAGGTGGTGGAAAAGTGCATTCCTTGAGTACCTAGTTCTTTCAGTGCTCAAAGTGCATCACAGAACCAAAATGTAAGAAAATGTAAGTGCAATATAGAAGGGTTTTTTTGTAGGACTATGCCTACCACAAATCTTCATGAAATTATTTTGAGAAAATCCCACTGAAGTCAGTGGAATTTACTTCTGAGTGAGGAGCCAACATGGTGTAGTGGTTTGAGGATTGGACTGTGACTTTAGAGTCCAGAATTAAAATCCCACTTGGTCATGAAGTCACAATATATGTTTGGTACAGGTCAGAAAGGACCCAAAGGCACAAAACAACAACAACAAAAGGCATAGGATTGCAGCATTTATCATGTATTTTAGGTTAGAAAAATTAAAATGTTATAGGTTACAAAATAATGCAGTCATTCACAGGACTGAGAAAATACTCATGTTTGAACACGTATGATCTTGGAAGATAGATTCCAAACATTATCAGCAGAATCCATTTTAGCTCTTTGTCCAAGTACTTTATAGAATATGTCTGCATCGTTGAACATGTTGATTTGAACAGCAATGGTGAGGCATTAATAAGGCCGTTCTGCTAATAGAATTGCTTCTACCATGAAACCATGGGACCAGTTTTCAGATGATGTGGAGGTCGGGAAGCAATGTGGCAGATATAAGTCTCATTGCGCTAATAGTTGGGCACCAGTGATTAGTTAGATTTAGGTGAATATTACTTTTCTGAAACAAAGGTGCCACTGTTTTTCTTCCACTTGCCTGCTATACATATCTTTGTCACCTATACAAAATTGCCATCACTTGTATGTTGCTAAAACTGCCCATAGTTGTTGGTGGATGTAATGTTTGCGGAACAGTGAATTCATTTTGTGGTTTAGTCTGAACCCTATTACCAAAATAGGTTCAACACTTTGTATAGCTCTTTCCAAGATCAGACTAAAACCCAGGAGGGATTCCTCCTAGACTGACCTAGAAGCTACCACTGAATACAGTTCTCCAAATTATTTAATGCCACTATTTGTGGGAAATAAACCTGATCTCCAACAACTACCATGTCAGACTACACAGAGAAGCCATTGAAATCCACAAACGTATGGACAACTTCAACAGAAAGGGAAAAAAACATGAAAATGAAAAAAAATCTGGCTACCAGTATTTTAAAACTCTGAAATCATAACAGTAACTAAAGAACAACACTAAAAAACAGGAATTCCAGGCAAGAAACAATCAGGGCCAGCTAATAACCCCTTCCAACAAAGGATTCCCCCAGGCAGTAAGAAGCCACAACTTGAAACTGCTAGGCCATTCTGTGTTAATCAAGGTGGCCAATTGAAATATTCACACCTATCTCAAACAGACAAGTTTGAGATAGAGTTCTTTCTCCCACCCTGGACATTCCAGAGATATATAAACCCCATTTTGTTAGTTTCCAACGGACTTCACAACTTGTGAGGATGCCTGCCATAGATGCAGGTGAAACATCAGGAGAGCATGCTTATAAAACATGGACATACAGCCTGAAAAACTCACAACAAACTGGATCTTGTTCAACTATTATAGTGTCTGTATCCATGCCTTCAAATAGCTTGTCAACTTACAGCAAACCCATGAATTTCATAGCGTTTTCTTAGGAAATGCATGCTCAGCTATGGTTTGGTAGTTTTCTATTCTGAAATATAGCTTGCAGCATCGCGTAGTCATTGTCAGTTTCCTATCCAAGCTGATCCGGCTCAGCATCCAAGATCGGCTGAGGTCTGGTGCCTTTAAATAGTGTAACAAACTCCAAAACTCCAAAAACGGTGTAACAAAAGGTGAATTCAAAAGTGTGGAGGATATTTACATGTGTTGCCAGTCATCCAATACTGAATTGCCAAGAGTGTTGAGCAGTTTATCAAATGAGATGAAGATTTCAAACCCAAGAAGATATAGGCCTAGATCTCTGCTTCTGCCTTTATCATTCTCTTTCTCCTTCTCTGAACTTCATGCTCAGTTTAAACCAAGGCAAACAGACAATGCAATGTGATTATGATATCCCTACTCTGGCTACATTGATCATTCCCGCCATCATCTCTTCCACTGAAGCATTGCTCCTGTATTTTGCTGCTTTGTCTTAAAACCGATACCAATATAATTCAACTATGAATAGTGCACACAAATTACCTTCATCCCATTGATTTTCAATTATGCTAAACAACAATTGTGTTGATGTTGTTTTGTTGTTGTTTGTAAATCACACTATTCATTACTGGAGTTTTTTAAAGGGCTTTTGAAAATAGATCATTATTTTTTATTTTGATTTTTTATTTGAAAGGTTAACTTTAAACATACAGGCGAGTCCTGGTGTAGGTTAGTCCAATACAAGCTGAACAATCTCTCACACTGTTCATAGATTTTGGTATTTTTGGCATATGGCTGAAATATCTTTGGCTCATTCATTACTTTCGATGAAATGTACAACAAATGAGCAACTGAGTGTGCAATCTCTTGACTGCATTGCAATGCAATTGGCTGCAGTTAAATTAGTATAATCCTGCATTCTTTAAACTCTGCCCTATTTTGAAAGAGTTGGAAGAAGAAATTAGACTGAGAAAATGTATAGCACGTGTTCTCACAACCCTGTTTGCCAGATTTCTCATCCTACTGAGGTAGATCTTACACAATCCTCTATTGTGTAGTTTCACAGCAGCATGAGAGAAATCAGCTATTCCCAAAATAATGTATTTGGGGGGGGGGGAGGGGGGATTGGTAAGTTCAGGAATGACTCTTCTAGAGCAGGGGTCCTCAAACTTTTGAGTGTAGGTCCCTCAGACTGTTGAGGGACCAAACTATAGTTTGAAAAAAAGAATGAATTCCTATGAACACTGCACATATCTTACTTGTGGTGCAAAAAATATGACAATACAATATTTAAAATGAAGAACCATTTTCATCACCATAAACTTATCAGTGTGTTAATGGAAAGCGTGGGCCTGCTTTTGCCTGAAGAGATAGTCATTAATTAGGATTGTTGTTGTGTGCCTTCAAATAATTTCAGACTTGGAGTCTATCTAAAGTTTAGAGTGGGGACCAAGTAAATGACCTTGGAGGAATTGCATCCGGTTCTGGAGCCTTATTTTGGGGTTCCCTTCTCTAGAGATACAGAGTTCATACTGTTCTCTAGGCCCCAGTGGTTTAAATTAAGAAGTAGGCTAAATGACAGTATTATAGATAGATTCATCTTCATTGCTTGCTTTGTTTTTTGTTGTTTACTAATTGTTTGTATAACGGTGTATACTTGTAATTGCAAGGATTGTATTCAAGTCTTGTCATTTATGTTTGTAGAACGTATTCCGGTAATCTATAGTGTTCATGTGCTATGATTTAGGATTTATTCTGCTAGTTAAACCTGCCCATTAAAAAAGGATGCCATTGTTTTATTCTAGTGTCTTACTATATTTGTCTGAAAATATATTACCTTTTATACATGATATAATGGATTTTAATGTAATTGTTAGCTGTAGTAAAACACAGATAGTCTTGTTTTTTTAAGAATGGTTTGTTGTCTTTGAGGGCTCATTAACTTTAAGTTTAAACCAGATTGTAACCTTGACTCAAAGGCCTATAATGGATGAGAGATGAGGCATGGGGGTTTGCGTAGACACATCTTGATATATTAGCAGAACCACCAAGCATTGGCATTAGCTTGTGGGGAGTGAAGGAGAAGAGGCTTTTTCATTTTCCAAAATAATTTTTTCTAATGTTGGTAAATACTGGATTGAAATTGTTTCTTTGTAAACAAGTGTACATTGAATATCTATGTAAATATGTGTACTTCGAATGCCAATATCAAATTATGTAGTTTTAAAACCAAAACTTCAGCTTTTTGACTGGGGAAAACATTAGACAACATATGCATTTCATTGAACACAAAGTTGAAATGTGTCTGACTTCTGTTTGTGTGAAGAATCTGATGAAACCATGGCTATCTATTTTGTTTCTACAAATGATTTAAATCTTAGGCTTAAATGTTGGACTGTGTAGTTTTCATTGGAATAATGGATTATTTTAGAAATCCAACAAACAAGGATGGGTTTCCTGGCTCTTTTTAGATAGCCTTCTTCGAGAGAGAAGGCCAATGAAAACAGAGAAAATGGTGGTTGATTGGCTTTCTGTTCAGTATCACAGACAGGCTCCACAGCAGGCTTGGGACTATAGTTTTCTGTTATTTTTAAAAGCAATAAAATTGTCAGTGTTTGTATCAGTGATTTTGTTCTTATCATTTCCTTAAATATATTGATTTACTTTATTATAAACACAATAGGGATTTGTTCATATTTTTCAACAAAGATGATACACTATTATTTAAAATTTAATCTCTCCTGATTATTTTGTTCTACAACAGTGGTTCTCAATCTGTGGGTCCCCAAGTATTTTGGCCTACAACTCTCAGAAACCCTAGTCATTTTACCAGCTGTTGGGATTTCTGGGAGTTGAAGGCCAAAACATCTGGGGACCCACAGGTTGAGAATCACTGTTCTACAAGGAAAGGTTTTTGGCTGTGGTAAAACTGTGGTTCAAATGAATAAGTGGTGGGGGGATCACTCCCTTATGAGGAAAGTTGGGTTGGGAAAAAGAAAAAAGGAGACATGATCAAGATAAATCTTTATTTATGGTGAAAGATAGGAAAACATAATATCCGAATCCAGGTAATCTGCTACGGCTAAATGATGGAAGGGAAAAAAAGAAGTACTATTTTACATAGATATTAGTAACACTGAATTCACTGCTCCAAGATGTTAGTGATGGCTCTCCACTTGGATGGGCTAACTTCACGATGGAGTCACCGATAACTTCACGATGGAGTCACCAATAGCTATTACTGGACAAATAACCCCTGCAGTCTTAGAGGGAGTTTGATTTGTACATTAGCTTGGGAATGGTTTGGGAATATGTATGAGGCAGGTTTTTTATTGCAATTATATTCTGGTAGTGGGCTTCCCATAGTCAACTTGGTTGTCCACCTTGTGCAGAAGATGTTGAACTAGATAGGTCTCAGGTCTGAGACAACATGGCTCGTATATTTTTACAAGACAGCATTTAATGGTAAATTATGGTAAGCAAATGTAAATGCCATCCCACATAGTCACTTGCACTGAGATTTAAAAAATCCAAATAAAATATTTTTGTAATAGATTTATGTATGGAAGCCTGGATAAAAGAAAAAATAGACATGTCAGTTGTCATGATAGTAGGCCAAAAACAAGGAATGAAGAGTCATGACAGTAAGACTCTTGAGGGGAATACAAAACTAGATCTTAGCAAACGACTTCATATCTATTCAAAAATAACTTGCTGATCCATGAAACTAATTCCCTAGTGCAGGATTAAGAGAACTGTGTTCCTCCAGATGTTGGTCTATAGCTCTCATCAGATTTCAGCATTGATTAAGGGAATTGTGCTAATGCAGGCCAAGAATGTTTATAGGGCCACTTGTTTTCCATCTTGCCCTACTACATGAATTTAGGACTGCTACCTTTGCTATCACCACAGATTTACTGGGATCAGTTAAAATGCATGCTAATATTTCTGTCTATACCGTTGAGAGTCTCCATTCTTACCATCAGTTCAATATCTATTGTAACTTAATCTCCCATGCTTCCAAAGTACACTCCTCCAGTTATTACTACTATTTTAATTTCAAAAGCAACACAGACCGAAGATACATAAAGCTGCCAACACTTCTTGAATATGCTGCAAATGTAAAGGACTTTTCTGGCTGATCTTATAAGGGGCAAACATGGATGCTGCTTATTGCCATGACAACAGCATCTATCTTTGATACTAGCTTTATCACAGGTCTTGCATATTTGTGTAAAACATGCCTTAGTAAATTGCTACTGCAGGGGGGAAGGAAACTGTGATTGTGGAATGGAAAGTTTTGCTTGTTCACCTTTCACACAATGTCTAATGGTCCCTAGTGACTGCTGAGCTGAGGACGATCTCATTAGAGGAAGTTTGCTGTGTATCCAAGACTCAAGCTACAACTCCTGTATACTTTAGTCAGTGTTCTTCTTTGCTGGAAGATGCCTTAAATGTATAGAAATATTACTGACAGAACATTTTGGATTGAAAAGCTATGCATGTGCAAGAACATGTGCTAAGACTTGGAAGGGGTGCTCTGCAGTTTATGATATTATTTTTCTCAATTTAGATATTTTCAGTCCTGCCTTTCGGTATCACCATTTCCATAGTAGCTTACAGAAATGGTAAAACAAAACGAAACAAAATCAACAGAATATGTCAAAATGTTGATTAAAGAGCAGAGAACAATAAGGATGTAGTGGAGGAATTAGTCCCAGATTAAGCACTCTCTTTCTCTCTTTTAAAAAGTCTGATTGAATAAAAATGTCATATGGCAACAAATATAACATGAGAAGAATTGTTTTCGATGGTTTTTCTCAGTGGTGAAATTTATGTTGGGGACTGAGTTATCTTCTAAGAAGTGATTGGGGGTATGGACTAGATTACTTTCTGAACAATGTGAATCAGAAAATATATGACTGGGTCCTAGTACAAAATATTGCACTGTAGAGTACCTTTTTTCTATAGTGACAGCCAGCTATACATGCCCTTTTCCAGAGGGGGGGGGGTCTATTCCATCCACCCACCATCCTGTTTCATGTTCTATGAAAGTATTGGATGAGTATCCCTTATCCAGAAATCCAAAATGTTCTAATATCCAAAATTGTCCACACAAGTGGCTGAAATAGTGGCATCTTTGCCTTCTGATAGGTCAATGCACACACTCTCTCTAAGATATCTCATTATGCACAGTATATCCAAATATTCTGAAGTCCCCCAAAAATCCAAACTCCAAAGCATTTCTGGCTTCAAGCATTTCAGATAAGAGATGCTCAACCTAGATAACATTTAGATGGCTATACAATGTGATAATCATGCTTTAATTGAAATGTAAGGAAGCTTAAATGCCCAGATATTGCAATTTATATCTACTCTCTCTCCTTGTCTGTACTTATAATAAATAACATAGAGATACGATATGAATTTGCTCAGTTGCCATATAAATATCCTGAAATTCTAGGACTTAGACATTCTTAAGTGTAGATGTTAATTTTGCCTTCCTGGTGACCAGAAACTGGTAACAGGAACCCAGACATAATGTAGAATTAGCTGACAAAGGGCAAAGACTCTCTGTTTAGACTAGAGGGCCCTTGTGGTCTCTTCTAACGCCGTGATTCTATTATTTTATTTTTCAATTTAAGAGATAGCACTGGAGAATCGCACCTGTTTCAAACTGATGAAAAAGGAACAACAGGGCTGCCTCTTTCTGTATGGATTCACAAGAGCAGCTGAAATGTGTCTGTGCACAACCCAACAAAGCAATACCTGAAATCCCCCTGGTTGCTCTTGCATACTGAAGTGGAAGTTGGGACAAAGAGGCTTCAAGGCAAGTAGGAGTTTCTCTGTATTCTGCTTTGGTCAAACATCACCTGGAATACTGTGTCCAGTACTGGGTAAAGTTGTGCGTGGATCCCATTTCCTTCAATACTTGCAGCACATCCGACACCTCTGGTATCTTCAGGAGCACATAATGGGAAGCCCCCCCAACATGAAAATCTGCTCGACACAAATGCAAGTGGGAGCCAATCCTGGCTCTTCGACTGCTTTTCGTGAGCAGCCTCCTTGCTTTAGAAAGAATGTGTGTGTGGCATGCAGTCCCAGAAATCTTGGTTGCCCGTCTGCAGCTGAGCACCTCTCCTCCAGAGTAGAGAAACAGGTAAGAAGCCTCCTTAACATGTGCACCCATCTGCAGCTGAGTGCCTCTCCTCTAGAACAGAAACAGCTTAAATGACAATGCCTATTATGGGTAGGGGAGCCTGGGGAGCCACCTTCCCCCCCCCACCATAATGGGCTGATAGAAAACTGATTTTTGGCACCCCATAACAAAAACAGATATCAGTTCTCCCAATTTTGAGAGGCTCCCAAAAATGGATCGGGCACCCACCGAAAGCAGGGACATGAAAAAGGTCAAGGTTTATCCGGATTGCACAACCCTAGTACTGGGCACTGTAGTTCGTAAAGGATATTGACAAGCTGGGACATTTCTAGAGAAGGATGAACAAGATGATCCTTCTTTAGCTGTGAAGAATGACTTAGGGAGCCAGTATGCTTAGTTTGGAGAAGCAAAGACTAAAAGATGACATGATATCTTAAGGGGTGTCAAATAGAACATAATGTAAAATTGTTTTCTGATGTACTAGAAACTAGAACATAAGCCAATGGGTTCAAATTACAAGAAGAGAGATTCCACCTAAACATTGGGAAGAACTTCATTACTGCAAGAACTGTGCTACATTGGAATGGACTATTTCGTAGGCTTGGAGGCCTTTAAATTGATGGGCATCTTTTGGGAGTGCTTTAGTTGTGTATTCATGCATAACAGGGGATGGACAAGAATGGACCTTGCTGCCACTTCCATTTCTATAATTATATAGTCCAGTTGACATTTCATCTAAATATTTAGAATATAAAGGTGAATGTGTGCAAGGATTGTTTTCTTAGACAGCCAGGATAACCAGATGGAAAGTCGGAAGTTTTGGGTTTTAAAATCCTATCCAATGTTGTTTTCTGATATATCCTGACTGCTTTTCTTTGCTTCAGTTCCTCTAAGAAGAGCTCCAAAATTTTCAGAGTTCATGGTAAATAACCTTTCAAACCTTTATATGTGGGAGGAAGCAAAACTGACAGGTTCATCCACCCAGCTAGAGGGCTTTGAGTGCTCAACACTTGAAACCTGCATTTAAATCCCAGTTTATTCACTCTTGTTTTGGATTGAATATAAAGTACCCACCCTCTTTTTCAATAGGCCTCTTATAAGGTAATGCATTAAGGTTGACATCCTTGATTTTTCACAAGCTTGTCGTCTGTAATTGATATACGACAGACAGGTAAAACAATGTCCGCTCCATCCCTTTCATGTCAGTCATATGCATGTCAATAGGATAATTGCATACCCATTGAATTTCACCTGTGCAGTTGAGTAAAAATTTCATTTAGTTGATTTTTTATGAGAACAATGGGTGCAATTCATAAACAGAATGGAAATAAATTAATATTTTTTTAAATGAATATAGAAAACAAGACTGACAGATTTGCCCAATCATATTTCACATGATAATTCTCTGATAGGCTAAAAGCATCTGTTCACCTGATGTCACCCAGTAGTTTACTAGCCTCAGTTTTCAGCTTATTGTTATGCATGTCCAGGCCAAACACTGGGCTCACCAGATTTCAGGTCACCTGTTGTCTTATGGAGACTGCATGACTTCCATAGGGTTTTGTTAGGGGGAATATGCAGAAGTGCTATCCGGAAGGAACTGGGGAGTTGGCAATCCTGGTTGATGGTCAGGGATTGCTTTCTTAGAGAGAAAGGTCACAAAATTAGGCTTGTCTCTGACAGAAGGCAGAATGATTGCCTAGAGACAGGGAAAGGGTTGCATTGAGGTAGGGGAAGGAGGGCATAGACATCGGGAAAGCTGCCTATTCAGACAGGCCTTCGAGTCCTGAATAATCGGCTTTAATCCTGTTTTAATCTTTTTTAACTCTGCTGTTTTATTGGTATTGTTTTATATAAAGTTTGTTGTAAACCACCCCGAGCCGTTGGGAGTGGCGGTGTATAAATCCAATAAATAAATAAATAAATAAATAAATAAATAAATAAATAAATAAAATAATAGAAATAGGGCAATCAACCTGAAGGAAAAACTGAATAGGATTTAGAGGAGCTGTGAATGATTAAATAGTTCAGGGGTTAATGTGTGTTTGAATTGTGCATTAATAAGCTTCTACTTATTTTTAATTAATCATTACTAATTATTAATTTTATTAATTTTTATTACATTATTAATAAGCTTCTCCATTGGCGCCTCCTTGTTGTGGGAGAGAGGCTTGTGTACCCTAATGAAGTTGTGAGCTATGCTGGCCATGGTATAATAGTCACCGGTAGGGCCTCCCATGCCAGACAGGTCACAAAGAGCGTCAATGGGCAGGATGGGCTCTCTAGCCTTTTGGCAACCATCCTAAGAGAAGGAAAACTCTGATTTCAAACCTGGGCAGATGGTGCTCGTCTAACCCTTTAAGGTCAATCATCTAACAGACGGAAACTTGAACCAAACCTACAACCTGAGGACCTTGCTGCCACCTTCCAAGCTTGCTAGGCCCTGGCAGACGAACCTTTGGTTTAAAGGGTGAGGCCAGTTCTGTTCACGCTGCACTCCACCAGAAAAATCTATTGCACAGGCTTGAAGGACACATCCAACTTCCGAATAGAAAGTGTGGGGTGAGTCCTTCCTGAATCTTCGTTCGCGAAGAAAAGCCAAGAAGAATTAATAAGCTTCTACTAATTTTATCAGTTTTATACTTATGTATGCAACACTTTTGACACAGAAATAAATATGACTTATTTTAACATGCACGTCTTGCTGTTCCTATTAAGTTTTGATCGAGTCTGGTCCAGCTTACGAAAAGCCAGTCCCTGGTCCATATAGGTATCACCTTGAGATCCAAATACCTGGTCGGTGGAGGGATAGGGGCAAGGTGACTGACGGGAGACCAAAGGTTTGGAACTGCAGGGTCAACCTGAATAAGGGGTCTCTCACAAGTGGCATTTTGCCAGTTTCTTCCCCAGAAATTTTCAGAGTGCATTTACATTGTAGAATTAATTATTGGACACCATTTTCGCTGCCATGGTTCAATGTTATGGTATCTTTGCTAGAAATGTTGGGAGAATATCTGCTGTTGTATTTGGAAATAGCACAGTGCATCTTTCCTACATCACAGTCCTTCTGTCTTACATAGGCTTATGACCACTCACTTGGAGGCATACATTGAAAGTCCCTTGAGTTGTTCGGAGGGGTGCAACTGTTTAGGAATAGAGATTAGATATTTATACACTTGTTCTTGCAATAAAAGAAACTTGTCACAATATAAAGATTGTTGAGTAGGACAAAGCCAGGGCTGATGTTCTTATTAATTTTGGTTCTGCACCCCATGCACTATTAGTAAGTTTCTGCAGGATGTCATTACATGCAGCTACTTTGTGCTTGGTGTTTGTACAGTGTTTCCTAAATGTTAGTGTTCGATCTAAGGTGACACTGAGATGCTGGGAACAGTGTTCAAGCTCTTGACCTTCCCAGGCAACCTTCAGTTTCCTATTGGCTTCAGGATTATGTAGAAGGAAAGCACACACTTGAGTCTTGGCAGGGTTAAGCTTCAGGTAGTTATCTTTGTAATAGCTGGAGAGATCTTTCAGGGCATTAGTAAGTTGGTTTTCAACTGTTTCAAAGTCTTTTGCTTGGGTTGTTAGGCCAAGGTCATTAGCGTATATAAAACTTTGTGAACGGTGATTGTGGCTGATCATTAGTATAAATGTTAAACAAGGTTGGTGCAAGAATGCACCGACCATTCTTTTGCCTCCTCCATCTACATTTCCTGCCCTGAAACTCCACACAGAAGCTGCAGTTTTCTAGGAGGGTATGGATAGTTTTTGTAAACTAGTCCTGATGCTAACACTCATATTAATTTCTCTGTTTGAGGCTAGTATCCTCAATATTTTGCACTGTAGTATTTAGGAGGAGGCAGAACATGAGCTAAATTTAGATCTTAGTTTGTTTATGGTATATTTTAGCTTAGGCTCTGATTGCCCTTTAGCATTATCCTTTTATATAGATGTTACTTTGAAATATTTATTTGCAACATGGATGTTTTACATCAGGTGAGTCAGGGAAGCCACTGTTTTGAGAAAAGAACTACAGCATTAATATTGAAAAACTGCAAATGAAATCAGAGAAACAGTGGTGTTTGAAGTGTCTAGCTTCATCATGCAAATATATTCATAGTAATGAGGCCTTGTCTTGCCTGTAAGCCAGACATATGCCAACTTTTTACTTAACCTACTAAACTTCTTTAATTTTTATGCACATCACTGGCAAACAAAAGGGAGTTTGCAAAATCACAGAACTCCATTTTCCAGGTATGTTTTAAATATCACATTTTTCACCACATCAAAGCCAGATTTGGCAGCTTCACATGATGAGTTTACAAATCTTGCTATTATATGTTCCTGTTTCAGAGACTTCAACCATGAGAGAATGACAATGCAACCAAAAATGAATAGTTGCAAGGGAAATTGTCATAATATGAAGTGATAATCTTGAGCAGAATGGATGAAGTGCTTCCTCTGCAGCTTATTTTAATCAACTGTTTATTTCATTGCACATGCAAATCCTTCCACTGAACAAAATAAAATCGTACTGTAACCATGCAAACAAAATAAAGCCACAGTAGTTCTAGCATTATAAGCAAAGATAAGGGTGTTTTTCTTTTTTCTTTAAAAAAACTGGTTAGCTGAACCAACTTTCTGCTTACATTATGGATTTCACAACCAAAATGAACTGTAATTGGATTAGAGACCTAAATGTCCAGTAATTAATAAAGAAAAGTAAGGAAGTCTCCAAAAGGGCCTTTGAGACTATTTATTATCCCTGGCTATTGACTTTTCTTCTGATTTATTTACACAAACTGGTTTCACTTTTTAGTGACAAAGGCTATAAACCTCTCAGGGCTTTGTACATAATAGGATGTGATCATCCACAGATTTTGGTTTACACATAGGATGGAGGGTGGGATGGGTTAGGGTTCAGAAACCAAACTCCAGTGGATGCTAAGGGGTCACTGTAATTCTGTAGAGTGAAGAAGCCAATGTGCTTAAGTTGCATGAGACTTCTTTATATGTCATCCTCAGAATTTTGAATAGTGCTTGGAAATGGGCTAGCAGCCCATTACCAATAAGGGAATTGATTGCTTCCTATAGTAAAGGTAAAGGTTTCCCCTGACATTAAGTCTAGTCGTATCCAACTCTGAGTGGTGGTGCTTATCTCAATTTCTAAGCTGAAGAACTGGCATTGTCCGCAGACATCTCCAAGGTCATGTGGCCAGCATGACTGCATGGAGTGCCATTACCTTCCCGCAGAAGTGGTACCTATTGATCTACTAAAATTTGCATGTTTTCAAACTGTTAGGTTGGCAGAAGCTGGTGCTAACAGTGGGAGCTCACCTTGCTCCCTGGATTTGAACTGCCAACCTTTTGGTCAGCAAGTTCAGCAGCTCAGTGGTTTAACCCACCGTGCCACTAGAGGGGCTCTTGCTGCCTATAGCTCACCCCACTTAACAGTCTGGCTATAGTTCTCTTGTCCAATTGAAGTTTTCATTGCATTTCTAAGAGATCCCCACATAAAATGCATTGCGGTAATCCAAATGAGATGTAATTAGGGCATGCACTACCATTATCAGGTCTGACATCTCCAGGAGCAGTCTTGTTGACACACTAGTTTTAACTGTGCAAATGCGCTTCTTGTTACTGCTGACATTGGACCTCCAAGCTCAGGGCTGAATTCACCCAAATTGTGAGAATGCACCTCCAAGGGAGTTTTATTCCATCTAGAATAGAATGAATCTCTATTCCCAGAATTGTCTTTCACTGACCAGGAACACCTCTGTCTTTTCTGGATCAAGGAATTTATTCACCTTCATCCAGTTCATTACACATGCCAAGCACTGGTTTAGCAGGCAAACAACATCCTTGGAATTAGATGGAAAGGAGTAATAGAGCTTCTGTTGTCAAGTTCCCATTGCATCAGCAAGCCTGTAGCATCCAGTACTCTAACGGCACACTGTTTAATTTTCATCCCCAAAATGTGGAGATGATAAGTCGATGCAAATGTTCTGCTTCAGCCTCTGCCTTGATATAATGCATCTAAAGCACTGAAAGAGTACAAGTGCCTTTGCTGTGTAAGCCCTCCTGATGACTGGCCTTTTCTGACACTTGCAGAGATAGCCATCTGTAATGTTAGGGCTTTGAAAGAAATTCTTCATGATGTGGTTGCAGAATAATCTCCTTGCTATGTGGAAAATTAACCTGGGGAAACAGAATTCAGTAGAAAAGCCTGTGAATGCTCTGACAGAAGCATTTTTGCAATTTGGAAATAAGCAGTAGTGGATTGACTCAGTCAAGAGAGTCATGGCCCTGAGTTTACAAGACCTGAGCAGGGCTGTTAAGAATATGGTCTCTTGGAGTTATTTCATTTGTTGTTTCTGCTGCCCCTGTTGTTGTTGTTGTGTGCCTTCAAGTTGTTGCTGATTCTATCATGGAGTTTTCTTGGCAAGACTTGCTCAGAGAAGTTTGTCCCATGCCTACCTTTGAGGTTTGGAGATTATGAATTGCCCAAGCACACTCAGTGGGTTTCTATGCTCAAGTGAGAATTTGAACCCTGGTCTCCAGAGCCATAATCCAATATTCAAGTCACTATACCACACTGGCTCTCAAGTTGTTAATATATTAATTCTATTTAAATGTTGATCTTTTGTGCTTTTCCCATTCACATTTCCAGGGTCACTATAAGTCGAAGCCAACATCAAAACACATAACAATAAAAACAAAGCAAGTGTCAGTACCAGTGGATGAGAACCACCTCAAGCTAAAAAAAAAAACAAGCTGCATTTTATTTTTCAGGTTATATGAATATAACAGTGCAGCCTGAGATATGCAATGTATTCCTTTAAAAGTCTTCAATTCTCAAAAGCTAAACGGAGTAATTATGACTTGTTCAAGGTCACTCTCCCAGAGTCTTTGTCTAACACTCAAACAACCATACTGCACTGACTGTCAAGTTATCAATACCTTAATTTTATGTGAATGTTGATCTCTTGTATTCTTTACTATGTTGTATAGGCATAGCTTAGTTAACAAATCCCCTGCCAAAGAAGCTCCTTTTTACAAAGTGTTTTGCTGATCACCTGGTCCTTATTTTCCTTCATGTCTTCTCTCCAATTTGTTAACAGCATTAGCACTGGGAGGGTGATGAAGGACTGGAGAAACACAGACTTTCAGTTACTCAGTTGCAGTTGTATCTTGTGAAACGTAAATTAGGAAAGAATGAGATGCTTCTCAGCCAATCCTATTCTATTTGTATGTGTCTATCTACAACAGAGAAAGTAACAGGATCTGCCTCTAGAATCTCTTTCTGAGCATGCAAGGAACTGAAAAATAGAGAGCATGGGGTAGAGTGAATTAGTCTACCTCATCAGGCACTACCCAAGATGTTAAAAAAGCATAAATCTATATTTTGGATGCCAAAATGGAAACCATAAAAGCAGGGGCTGGTAAAAATAATAAAAAACAACACCCTGGATGCATTTTGGAAGAAGCCTTCAAGCGGCCCAGTAAAAGTTCCAAATTTGAAGGTTCAAAGTGTTTTGTTTACATACAGGGAGCACACAAGCTCCACTGGTTGCCAGTTTGCTACCGAGCACAATTGAAAGTGCTGGCTTTGGCCTATAAAGCTCTAAGCCTCACTGGCCCAATTTACCTGTCCAAATGCATTGCCCTCTATGTACCATCACAGAGATTAAGATCCTCCGGGGAGGTCCTGTTCTCCGTCCCGCCATTGTCACAGGCATGATTGGGGGGGACAAGAGAGAGGGCCTACTCAGTGATTGCCCCTCGGCTATGGAACTCCCTTCCTGGTGAGATTAGATCATCCCCCTCCCTCCTATCCTTCAGAAGGATAGTAAAAAGTTTTCTGTGGGACCAAGCTTTTGATACAATGCAATAAGGCAGCAACAGGAAACCTCATCATGCCAACTGGATTCGATGTGGGTGAGTTTTATAAAGTGGATTTTGATGTCGAGATGATTTTTTAAAAACTAAACTAATATACTATCCCTCTCAGCCTGAAGGCAATTTTAATGCTTATGTATGTGTATGATTTATTTATGTCCCGACATTATATGTTTGCCATCTTTAAGTTGTGCTCTGCCCTGAGTCCCCTTCAGGGTGAGAAGAGCAGACTATAAATGCTATAAATAAATAAATAAATAAATATACCATGTTTCATTTTACATGTGTGTTTTGTTAGTTTTTGAATAAAAAAGTTGCTGGAACATGTTGAACTGTTCTTTTTTGTCATGAAGTACCTTATCCCTGTTCTTTCCATGTTATATATCTAACACATTTTCCGTTAAAGAAATAATGTCTACAAACACATTTACTTGGTTAACTGAGGTTTACCTGTATTACTTGTAATTTATAAACTGCTTTCCAGTCCAGTTTTTGGGAAAAGACAGAGAACTGATGAAAATGGTGGTGGTGGTGATGGTGACAAGAGATATTTTAAGGGCAAGTTCTGAAATATTTTGAATTCTCCCAACTGAACCTTGAATCACTGGGGAAAGATGCTGTATGTCGATCATCCTTGATCGAAGAGTTTTCCCCACCCAAAGGACAAAAAATCTGACCTGTTTTATCAGAAGTCAAGCATTGATTAAAGACAGAGAATTTATAAATTCATATTGCAATGACCTAATGGTGTTTACAGAGCATGTGTTAAAATCTCAGTTTTCCCATGAAAGGGGACAACTAAAAATCCTCTTGTTAACAATCAGCAATGGTGTGATTGTAATGGTTATATTTGCTGAACAATGAAGAATTCACACTATCCTGAGATTGTTGCTAAAAGGAGATAACAGAGCCACTGTGAATTGCTTTAGCTAATCTCCCCACTAAAATCAGCAAATTTCCTTTTGCTCGTTGAAGTAGAACAGGGTGGGCAGTCTAAATGGAGAGTTATGGCTGAGTTTTTAGAAATATGGCTGGACTTCGGTTCAGGTTACATGTGAACTAAATGCATTTAATTCCCATAGAGATCAATGCCTTTTGGCTGTCAGGGTTCCATCTCAGTAAGCAAAGTAACAAGGGAGGTCTCCAGGGTGCTGAATCCTACATAAGCTTAAGTGGGGCTATCAAGGGGAACTCTCCAGGGTGCTGAATTCTCTTACGCTATTAGTTATTACAGAGTGTACATTTGAATTAATGTGAGAAACGAGAACTGCTTAACACATAGCTTTCCAGATGCTAGGATTTTGCAGCTCAGAATCATACTTGATTAAAGGAGCTGTTTTTCATAAAAGTGTATGCCACATGGTACATTCCCATCTTTAAGGGACCTAAAAACTCTTTGTGGCTTTTGCACAAAAAAGTGGGTGATGACTGTACACATCCTAGAACTATACACATGAAATTCTTGACTCCCGCCATCTTTCTGTCAAATCCTGCCTGGAAAAACAGTGATGTTTGTGGCCTTGTGTTACCTAGCAACAACATGTGCTTACTTATTTAGTATGTTTTAGGAAAGCAATCATTACACAGTTTCTGAATAGCAATAGGGAAATAATAAACATCTCAGCAGCCCCATTAACACACTAAGGCCATATTTATTCCATCTCCTTAAGTATCCCTTTGCTTGTTACTTTAGACCTCAAGTTGTTGAAGTGATTGACAAATCTGAGGGCAGACCAATTTACGTGCAAGGAACAGAATCTTAGGCATTGTTTCCCTTTCTTGCTTGTCAGCCCAAGGTAACTGATCATGTATTTCTTGTCTTAGTCAATACCTGGTTACTAGAGGTCAGGCCTGTTTCTAATACAAAGGGAACATGTTCCTTCCCATCCGCCTTCCAGTTTGCAGTAGAATCTAGTAGAAAGAGCAATGTTATTCTTATTTCTGCTGAAATGATTTTAAACACTGAAACGCTTGGGTACATATTGGATGACTCATTCACTGTAGGAGGCTCAGAAAACAAAGGCCAAACTATTAGAAAGTTACTTTTGGACCACTATTCACAGAACTTCCTGCTCTTTCTTGGTACACAGTGTGTATTTTTGAAGGGATAAAATATTGACTCAAGTAGTTGGCTTGTGCTAACTTCTCTCCAAGCCTCATTATCTTAGGTTTCAATCTTTTTTGTGCTATAATAAGGTTGAAACAAAACGTGTGACTGGCCTGTGGCATGTGTCTTACATCAGAGGTGATTGCATTGAAGGATCAACCTTTTGAACATAGCTCTCTCCCACTGAGCATTACTTTGAATTATGGAACACCCCTGAAATAAAAATGACTTTAAAAGAGGGTCACTGACAAGAGAGTGTCAGCTTCACAGACACAGCATTTAATAGAATTACTCTATGACATAGATGACCGAGCTTTGGGCTATCATTTCTAAGAGCTATCCTTATCATCAAGCTAGATGAAGCCACACCTCATATGGGAGAAGCTTTCCAGAGTTGAAGTAAAATTCAACTGCCCTTCTAGTTCATGTCACCACGTGGAACAAGAGGGAACACAATCTTACCTTTGACAATGAACCTGGTGAGGTTCATGGAGCTACATACACAACTAGACGCTGTATCATTAAATACTAATGCATAATGTCTAAGCAATTCAAAGTATGCATGAACACAAAAAGGAGTCATTTGATATTTGTTTTTAACGTATTTTTAAATGTAATATTAAAGAAGCATTATATTCTTTCTTGTATATGTTCAATGCACTAGAATAGGTTTTATCTCATGGAACATGAGACTGAGGATCTCATCAGACTTCTGACTCAATGTACATGTTCTTCGAAACAGAGCACCATGAAGGCTATCACATGATGTAAGGGCACTTCTGGTGGGACTCCTTGGGGGCTCTGTTTCTGCAGCGCATGAAAACGGAGTCCTAAACACATCTTCAGGGGTCATGTGTTATCTGACTCTAAATGGAGAATAGTGGGATAAAATAGGCAAAAGATAGAGAAAGATGGGGAAAGGATGTAGGATGGCTGGCCATTCCAGAAGATGGGGAAAGACAGTTGAGAATGGGGTAAGACGGTTCACTTTCCCCCCATCCATCTGATGAAGTCCTCAATGGGTTTTTTTTGTAAGGATCCTAATTATTTTAGCTGCAACAATGATGAACTAACATCTCTTTGGGAAAAAATAAAAGACATGGAAAAAATCTGTCTAGTCCATTGGCAATGTTTTATGAAGTACGTCGTCAGGATCTTATGCTAATAGATGATGATTTCAGTGTGCCCTCTGAGAATATTTTCCTATTCTTTAATGCCAAAATTGGGTATGTTTGCCATATCTGTTAGCAAACTCTTATATCTGGAGTTCTTATTTGCTGCTTCTAGTGCATGTTTTCCTTCATGTTGTATACATGAGTAATTCAAAAGAAGCCATGTGGAGAAACCCTTCCGCCTCTCTACATTAAAGAACCACAAATCTATGTGGTAAACTGCTGTGTGTATATTTTTTGCTATCGAGTCAACCGTTTCTGAATGTGGTGGGTGAAAATTAAGAAATCTAGCTGGGTTAGTGTGGAGCCAGGCTTGGTGAAGTATTCAAAAGAAATGGGCAAAGCAAAAGAAATCAATTTCAGTCCCAGGATTATCAATATGAATTTCTGAAATAGGAAGATACTAGACAGTAAGAGATCTTTTGATTGGCCCAAGTTATATAAAGCAGAAAATTAATAAGACCAGCTGTATCAATTCACTGTTGGCTAAAAACTCAGCTAAGGCCATATTGGTATTGCAGGGAGTAGAGTCAATGCTCTTGTATGACAATCTTCTATGAGATATTCATTTTCATTTATCACTAACATTTGGGTCATATGTAGACATCTCTGGCAACTCCCTTCCCAATTTCACAGTCAGCTCAAGAGCATTTGCTTCATTTGACCCCTGGCTGTTTGGATCATGCTCCTGCTTCTCCAGGCATAGGTATAACTTTGAGTTTGGCCCAGCTTTCCCTGGTCAATCTCTGCAGAATGTAATGACATACTCGAGACAAGAAGAGAGAAAGCAATATATGCCTATAGAAATAAAGAATCCTAGAGTTGGAAGAGATGCCTAGGGCCATCCAATCCAACCCAATTCTGCAATGCAGGAACACACAGAGAGCCTCTATTAAAAAACTTCCAAAGAAAGAGACTCCACCAAACTTCAAGGAAGCATATTCAACTGTCAACAGCTTTTTCTGTCAGGAGGTTCTTCCTAATATTTAGGTGGAATCTATTTTCCTATAGTTTGAAACCATGCATCTGCCCAAAGAGGCAATCAAAGAGTATGTGCATGTCATGAATTGCAAATCTGAGATGAAACAAAACATTTGTTTTATAACAATCTGTTATGTTAGCATTTATTTGCAATGACCCAACACTGATGGTCTGGGAGGACAAGATAAGATTGTTCATAGCCCTAGGGAATTAGTCATATGTCTGAATAATGGAGTTCCAGTGTAATGTGCTTGTTTTTGACAGAATCAAAAACAAAAATATCAGGGATAACTAAATTATTCTTCTATCAGTGACTATTGCCTGTATTTCTATCATATGAATGCTTGGAAAACCCCCAAATAGTTTGATTACACCGATGCATATTTTAAAACTGCAAAGTACAAAAAGGAAGCCTTAAACTTCTGTTGTGTTTAAATTTCCTATTCTTGCACCTGCTTGCTACAAAAGTCGCACACATTTACACATTAAACATGTTTTCTCCAACAGTAGCAAAGCAAAGGTAGTTAAGTTAGATCTTAATCTTTAGGCTAGCATATATTTACCATAATTAAAATAAGCATATATTATCTGAATCTACTTTGCAGTTTCAGAATGATTACAAGTCGTGGAATTTCTCAACTAATTTAGTTAATTTGGGCATATTGTCTTCTGTCAGGCTACCTCACAGGAGTGGTGTTTTTTTTAAAAAAAAAACAAACACCAAAACTTGCAGACCTAAAAAAAAGCATTTTGGAAATGGGCTGCAGAAAATGCCAGGTTTAGACATGAGAGACCCAAGTTGATGTTTCTTCTTGCTTGATGACCACATTGAAATTTCCCAATTGAAATTTCCCATTCAAATATTTTCAAAATGGTATTTATCTTTGCCCTGCTTTTCTCTTGATATAAACAGTCATAATAAATGAGAACGTAAATTGAAGGCATTTTTCCAGCAGATTTAAAGCATTCTGTTAAATAAAAAGTGGCATGAAGATTATCAATTGTCTTCCAACGCTCCCCCCTCGAAATAATGAGACAGACACAATAATATGGATTTGAAATTTGGGCAACTTTATTAATTGTTACCTATTTAACTTTCAACTCAACTAACTTTAGGTGTCAGTTCAACTTGGTGTGTCTAAGCCGAGGTAGTGTCTAGCATAGTCTACCCCTCAGCTATTCAGGCGTAATACCTAGGTCCCCTGGAGATTTAAACCCGGGCAACCTGTAAGGGAAACGTCTGGAGAAATCCCTCTCAGTTTTGAGGCCCGACTCTCCCCATTTCTGGGCCATTCTAAATCACCTCACCCCTAAAATTAACCTCTAGGTGAGTGTTTGCATAATGGCCCACACCCTTAAGGGGTGCATTAAGTATATACCAACCTTTGTATTACTAATCTATTTATGCTAAGCTAGTTATAAACCGACCATTCCATCTAGCCCCTAAATAACAGTATAGGGTAGGCAAAAAACCCTCCCAGAACATAAGAGGTGAAAAATTCCTACCCGGTCCCTGGGTGACCATTATTATACTGTCAATGGGTGGGAGTGGTGGGCAACGCTTTCCAGCAGACTGAGACAGAAAAGGGGTTGGCCTGTACAAGGCCAGCTCCTCCTCTCCTGCTGAAAGGTTCCATGGCATCAGCCAATCTCTTCATCGCGGGGAGGAGACAAATACTAAAGGGTATAATACTAAAATACCTGAGAGTTATGCTTTGAAATATAGTTGTGTGTGGATGGGCGGCACCCCTCCCACCAACCTACCCAAAGATGACTCAAACACAGAGTTGGGAAGAAAAATGGCCACAACATGATTACAGGAACAAGGGTTGGTTGTGATGCACGGATCCTGGATCATGATCGGGCCGCTGCTAATCAATACCACTATACACAGCAGGGTGCTACCAGCACAATACCGGGCTAACGTTAACTTGGCACCCCCTGGTAACCACCGAACATTCCCCCCTTCCGCTGGGGTGGGGAGGGGGAGAAAGCCAAATCCAGGGCCCATGCCACATGCCACGAAAGGGGGGTGGGAGCCCCCACTCCCCTTGCTGCCAACCTTGGTTGCCTGCAACCAATAAAGGCCTACAGTCCGGTGACTATACACTCACAAGTTTCCAAAGTTCAGTGCCACTGCATATTCTGCACACATTTCCCAATAAATTAGGTGCTCCTTCCTTGTTGGGTGGGGGGGGTGGGGAGATAATGCCGCAAGTTCCTCTGTCTTCCATCAATCCACCACTCAGCCGATCACCTGGGTGCCATCCCCACTGAGCCTTCCTTTTAGTAGCTAGCTGTCTGGTTGGTGCTGTGTCCCAGGGGTCCTCCTCCCGGTTCCTCTTTCCTTCTTGCCTGTAGCAGCAGCCCTGTGGAAGTGAGAAAAAGAGCAACCAGCAGTCCCTGCTTCTTCAAGGAGGAGGCCTGACCTGCTGTCTGATGTATAGGCAGAAGATTTCCAATGCCATATAGCCTTAATAAGGTCCATAGGTACATCAACCACAGCAGCTGTAGTAGCTGCTCTGATCCTGAAAGAGTGCCCCCTTCAATGAAAACTGGCATGGAGATTATCAATTATAATAAAATACCTGAGAGTTATGCTTTGAAACACAGTTCTGCATGCCATTTGTTGAATAATATCTTTTTCATGTATATTCTGAGTCAGGAGCATTAACCAGTCCCTCATCAAACTGCAACATTCTGCTCCTTTAAAGCTGAAGTTTCTTTTTTATTATTTGATTGAAGGATTTAATCATAATTCTGGGTAATGAGTATGATGCAGTGATTCCCATCAATACGTAAACTGACTACATGAATGCTAAGAATTTGGAAAAAAATGCCTATAAATGTTGCTGGCAGATATTTGATTGCAGCTTCAACCATGCGCCAGGGAACTGAAAGCATTTATTACCACTGAGCTTTATCAATAACTTCTGAGATATACTTTCAGATTTGCTGGCAAATAAATAATCATATAAAATCATATAACAAAAACACAGAAACAACTGTTAAGTGCACATGCATTTCCTTAAGAAGTGCATAAAACAAGGAACCAGAAAGAAGGCAACAGCAAAAGGTATGAATTGATGCCTAAACATCTGACTGCACTTTACATATGCTACATAATGATCAAAATTAATCTACACACACACACACACACAATCATACAATAAGGTCAGACTTCTACAAAAAGCATTTTTGTATAAATGCTACTGCAATAACAAGAATTACTTCTGAATCAGCAAATGTTCATATGATAAAGTTTGCGGGAGGGGAGTGTTTTACTAATAGTCTTTCAATTCAGCAACCTTTGCCTGGCATGGATTACTAGTGATATGCCATGTACATGGTAATGTGTAAGAAACAAGCCCTTACATCTTATTCTCCTTCACATCATTCTGAACCTGCTGTAAATCCTGAATACTTCATACTTTTGTGTGTGTCAGGAGCGACTTGAGAAACTGCAAGTTACTTCTGGTGTGAGAGAATTGACATTGCAGACACCCAGATGTTTGATGTTTTACCATCCTTGTGGAAGGCTTTTCTCATGTCCCCACATGGGGAGCTGGAGCTAACAAAGGGAGCTCAACCTGCTCTCCCTGGTTTAACCCATTGTGCCACTGGGGGATACTTCATACTTTCTTGTGACTAATTGCTACTTCCATTTTTTGCCTCATATTGGAAGATCTCGTGGTAACCTGCATCAATAGTTTTCAAGTCAAAAGGAAGTAATAATCCCTCTATATTTTACATCCTAGTCACTCCTCACCTGGAGTTCTGGGCATCTCATTTAAGAAGGATATAGATCTTGTAGCAAGTCCAGTGAAGGGCAACAAAGATGATAAGCAGTACGGAGGGTAAAACATAATGAAAAGAGGCTGAAGGATCTGGGCATATTCAGTTTGATGAAGAGATGATGGAGGAATGACATGATCATACTCTTTAAATATCTAAAGGGTGGTGAGAAAGAGGGTGGTGTAGGCTCGATCTCTGCTGACACAGAGTGTCTAATGGTTTGAATAGTGTTTGAATAGGAATGGTTTGAATAGGAAGGGTTTGAATAGCGTTTGAATATACCTGTTTGAATAGTGTAGACCCAGTGCCATCTGCTTACCGTTTGGGCTATGGGCCACACAAAGCCCCCTGAGGCTTTTTCTGTACCCACAGGCTTTCCCAAGACCACCCTCAACGCCTCCAGAATCCCACCAAAATGCAAACCAAAAATGACGTTCTAGACTTCATTAGCACTCGCACTGAGGAAATAACAACTTTTTTCCTCCTCAACCGGCTTCATCTATCCTTTGGACACCTTTCCTGGACTTCCTTTCTTCTACCTCGACCCTTTGAATCATTCCTGAATCTACCCATGGATTACAAATGTCCCAGCCCCTTGTGGAATTAGCTGCGGACTTTCGTTAAACTGGAACCTTGCTTATCTCGGATTATATATTGAATTGGCGGTAGGACTGGAAATGCGTGTCCAAAACACACTTGTGTATTTATGACCTCTCTAAATGTTACGTTAATTATTTATTAAAAGATTTATAACACAAACTGGGATTACTTGTGGCACCTTTGTGAAATATTGATTGCTGATATAGCCAGGCAGTTTATTCCAGTGAACTACTTACTCATGGAGAAGTGCTTCACCATTCTTGTTCTTCTCATCTTCAACCCTAAGAATGAGCCCTAAGCATGAAAGCCTTCTAAGAGCTCCAAGTATCAACTGCCTTGCTCTCAGAGTTTCCTTAGGTGAACCAATGCACCTGTAGTGCAGTCTGTCTCTCCTCAACACTTTGCTGAGCATTATAATCTTTTCCAATGACTCACTTTGTTTCCTGATGTGTCAAAAGTATGACAGCTGCAGTTTAGTCATTCTAGCTTCTAGGGGAATTTCAGGCCTGATTTGCTCTAAGACCCATTTTTATGGTTTTCTAGCAAGCCATGGTGTCCTCCAGCACCACATTTCAAATAAGTTGATTCTCTTCCTGCCAGCTTTCTTTACTGTTTAACTTTCACTACCAAATACAAGAGCCAAAAATACAATGGCACGGATATTGTTGTCTTTGGTATTCAATACTATATCTCTAAACTTGAGGATCTCATGTAGCTCCTTCACAAGGTCCCTTCCAAGTATTATCCTTCTGACTACAGTATCCATTTTGATTAGTGACTAAGCCAAAGTAAAGAATAATCATTAACTATTTTGATGCCTTCATTACTTCAGCTAACATTAGGTATATTATCTCTGGTCATTGTATTTGTTAAACTTCCTAGACACCCCTAACTCCCTCATCTCTCCAAACATTAAAAAAAATCCCACCCAAAAAGTGAAATTCAGACTGAAAGTTATATCCATTTCCATTGCTAGCCATACTATTTGTGAAATGATAGACTTGGGAAGAATGGGAAAACAAACATTTTAGGATTGTATGTTCACTTGCTTTGTGTTTTGCTCAAAGAATACCACCAAAATAATAGAAACTTGGCAACTTTAACTGTAATGATATTGTATTGTCGAGGGCTTTCATGGCCGGAATCACTGCGTTGTAGAGTTTTTTCGGGCTGTATGGCCATGTTCTAGAGGCATTCTCTCCTGACATTTCGCCTGCATCTATTGCAAGCATCCTCAGATCTGTTGGAATTGGGTTTATATATCTGTGGAATGTCCAGGGTGGGACAAAGAACTCCACTTTACCAAATTGACAATGCTGTAATGATGCTTTTAACAAGTATAGACCCACTAGTCAACTCGTGATTGTCTGGACCTCTTCTAATTGAGACTATTAGGAATCAGACCTTTCATTTGTGAGCTTAACTGAAGAGGAGTTAAGTCCTACAATGAGCTGAGCTTTGGAATCAACATTTTTTTTGTCAGAATTCATACATTAATGAAGGCACATATATGTATAATATCAAGAGGGCAACATCCTTTCTTCCCACTTTATAGCTGGGATTTTGTGGTTTATAATTATGGGAGAAAACTGAAGTGGAGGGACTGTAAACTGAAGTGTGTGGGATTTTAATTATAGAGAAATTCAGAAGCTCATAAGAGATAAGCATGTCATACATACAATGTTGAGAACACTTAAGTTTGGAGTGGAGAAATCTAGCTAAAGTGCTGACATTTTAAGGTTTTGTGTTCTTATCAACAAAGAAATAATGACCTTCAGGTTTTCTTTTGTTCTGGATATTATTTTGCACATGCTGCTATTTTAATCGGGCACACTTTACATCAGTTTCAGTCAGTTTCAGTGAGAGGTTTCAGAGAAACCTCTCACTCCTACACTAGGCATCATACTGAATAAGGTACCACCACTGAGATACTGAGAAGATACTGCTGTTGATAAAATGAATCATTTCTCACCACACTTTCCTAGGGCTTGTCTACATGGGGCAAACTAACCTGGACTAACCTGTAATGTTGTGGTAAGAGTAATATGGCCTGACAATTTCAGTAGAGCTCCCCCCCCCCCCTGTGGTTGGATGTGCTAAGTTCAGATCAAGGATTGTAATGGGTTATCAGTAAAATCCTTTAAATCTTCATAATTAACTCATTTTATAATATAATATGCTAGTTGTAGCTCAGCTGTATCTAAGCACTGCAAGATTGAAACATCTTTTTCTAATTCTTCTTCAATTCAGACCTTATTTTTGCAGACACAAGGCATTTTTGGCAGAAACTAGCATTCCTAGCCAAGTAGCTCCCACTGTTCTAATGCCTCACTACAATCCCTCCCCTTTCAAGGATTGGCTTGTGGCCATCCATTTGCTTGGCCTGCAGCCACCAAGAGCATCCTGAGGAAAAAATGGCACATCTGGGAGCCTGGCTTTTTGGGCTTTCAAGATATTTCTTGATTTCTCAATCATATTACAACAGTGGTGGGGAAAGAGAATGCCCTCTAAAATCTAATAATGAAAACTGGGTCACATGTGGACAAACAACTTTGGAATGTAATCTAGATAGCAAAATTACTAATGAGGAAAAATACATAGTCTAGGGACCTTGACACATGGCCCAACTGGACCATTCCATTTTGTCAGTTTTTGCTGGTGAAAGGGAAGGTGCACGGGGCAACTTAAGACACCCCGCATGCTCTCTCTCCTCCCCTCATCAAACATGGATTGCAGGAAAGGGTGTGTTTGTACCCTTTCCCACCCTCATCACATGGCAGAAAGGGTGGCAATGCATGACAACGTGCATTGCCCTGCAGCCCTTTCTCCCATCACACAGGTTTTTGGGATCAACAGTGTGGATAGCTCCATTGGCACTACCCGCACAACTCTTTCCTCCCTGTAAAGGAGGGCAAAGCACCCTTTGACGCTTCACCTCCACTTTGGGAGGAAAGTGGGCAGGGCCTGCTGTGCATTGTATGATGGCACATTGCAGGCCCCATTAAAGTTGAGCATGAAAGCCCCAAAATTGGGCATTTTTGCCACATGTGAAGAGGTCCTAGGAGAGGTTGTAGCAGTTTGCTTGATCTTAAACAGGAAATCAAGATACAGAACCAAAGACAAGAACGCCTAACTTAGAGCTCCCAAGACAGGTCACTTGACCCATGAAAATCCAATGTAGATCTTGTTGCGGTAAGTCATAGCAGGACCAAGTGTGTGTGTGTGTGTGTGTTGAAGAAAAACCTTATAGTGGTAATTATCATGTGCAGCTGGTAATGTAGGTCAACCAGCAAGCTTGGACCACACCCAAGGGGCTATATCTGTATGAGTTTTTAGAATACAGTTCCAACAGATGATGCAGCAGAAGGAGAGATACTGAAGAAGAGGTCCTGAAGAGCTTCTGGAGAGCTTTTTCTCTGAGGAGATCTATGTACAAAGGCTTTACTCTGGGGAGCAGTTTGGAGAAGATTCTCTAAAGGAGGCTATGGTGGAATAGCCGTTTACTCAAGGTTCATTTTTGCTCTCTCATTTGTTGTAAAATGAAGATGCCATATTTTGTGTTACTTACAAAGACTATATAAGTTTGTTGCACTGCTTGTTTTTTGTATGCAACATTGAAAGTTTATGTTTCATCTCGGCTGAATAAAGATTTTTCAGTTCATTTTTACTCTGGTCTGTAAGTCTTTTGCATTTGGTCTTTGGGCGCTGGGATGCTGGGTAAAATACACCACTGTGTAACAGATCTCACAATGTAGATCTCACAACATTATCTCAAAATGCTAAAGAATTCGAATTCTTACTCATGACATCACTCTTTCTCACACCTGGGTTCCCTTTGCTTATGTTTCACCCTCTGGGAACAATGAATTTGTATCTGTTTTGCACTATCTCTTCGTAACTGTAATCGTTGAGTTATAGGCAGAGCTCCTGTCTCCTTCACATTACTTTCAGTCAATCCCTGACAGATTCTCATGAGAGCTACTTTCTTTTTCCTCAAAAACAGATCTAACCAAAACATTCCCATCATCATGAGGAACACTTTCATTTCCCCCCACAGAAGTAACAGGCTCAGAAGTAAAAACCTCAGACTCCACCAAAAAGCCCCCCCTTCCATCCTCCGAGACTTCACAGGCCTCAACAGTTTGTTTTCTTCTGCTTTCTTCTTATTTCCTTTATGATGATGGGTTACATCAAAAAATATTCCATTGTGAATCAGCAAGAGGTTTTCAGCCAAGTTCAAGTTCTTCTGATGGTACTCTGGTTTTCGGTGTCCACTGAAGATTTGTATTGCATCTTTCCATTGCACAAATAGTTTAGCAACCAATGCACCAAGCTTCCGATGAACAATTTTACCCCCAACTTCTCCAAACACCACACAGTGCTTACAGAGTGCACCTTGTAGATGAAATAAGTAGGTTAATCAGGGAAAATTGTTGAACTATTTGGGCTGAAAACTACATATCTTGATAACAGAGTCCATGGATTTTGCACTAATTGAGCTTTCACTTGGTCATCAGAAACAGTCTTGTTCATATGAAGTCCAAGGTTTAACTATGACACAGCTTTTTGTCTTTGCTCCTGTTCCATGGTTTCTTTGGCAAGGCTTGCATTAGATCAGTGGTTTTCAATCTGTGGTTCCCCAGGTGTTTTGACCTTCAACACCCAAAAATCCTAAACGCTGGTAAACTGGCTGGGATTTCTGGGAGTTGTAGGCCAAAACACCTGAGGACCTACAAGTTGAGAACCACTACAGACACCTTTGTTTCCTCAGTTTTCACCTGCAGTCCTGATGTGCATGTTCTGAGGTCTTCATCAGTACCAGTTGCTGCAATGGTTCTCAGCCTGCTGCTTTCTTGGTCTTCAATATTTGACTTTTCATTTCATTGCCATGAACTCAAAAAGGTTAAGTTACTTTGATAGATGTTTAGGCATCTTCTGGAGTCAGATGGATGAAAGGAAACACTATCAGCAACGAACAGAGCTTTAAGTCTCAAAACAACTACCCACAGCTGCTTTTATGTTTTCCTTTTCTTCCCCAGTAGAAGGAGCAAGAAGGTGGATGTAAGAGAGAGCTCTGAAAAAGGGAAGAGCAAGAGAGCAGTGACGTGATTATTTTCAGGTGTGTTTTAAATAATATTTTAAAAACTATTAAATATAATTACATGGGGTAAAAACAAAACTACAGAATCAAATCTATAACTGGGTTGTTGTAGGTTTTTCAGGCTATATGGCCATGTTCTAGAAGTATTCTCTGCTGACGTTTCGCTTGAATCTATGGCAGGCATCCTCAGAGGTTGTGAGGTCCTTCGTTTTTCTTGGAACAGTTTCTCCCCGTAGTGATGTTCAATGTATTGTCGAAGGCTTCCATGGCTGGAATCACAACCTCTGAGGATGCCTGCCATAGATGCATGTGAAATGTCAGGAGAGAATACTTCTAGAACATGGCCGTATAGCCCGTTCTATACGGCCATGTATAGAACGTCCCAGTCCCAAAATAATTTGCCACAAATCAGAAAAACCCTGGTTTATGGTGAATTAATTGGATAGTGGATTTATTCCGTGCCTTCCAAGAAGGCATGGGATAAATCCATTACTTCTGCAGTCCAGACACCATTCCCAGAGTTTTTGGACTAAATTAGTTTGGAAAACTGTGGGAATATCCACACCTCCCCCACAGCCCCCAAACCCCTTTGAAAAGTAAAATAAATTTGCACGGTCTCCATTACAGTATTGGAGCAGCTCTCCCGGCATGTAGTAATGATGCGCCCGGGGGGGGGGGGGGAGGAAAATTGCTCCCTCCCTGCTCTCCTGGTGCATCATTTCTACACACCAGGAGAGCTGCTCCAAGACTGTAATGGAGGCTGTGTAAATTTATTTTACTTTTCGGAGGGGGGTAGGGTCTCCAGATATTCTCATGCACCAGTCCCACAAGAGCATCTGGACACCCACCCCAGAAAGTGCGCGCTTTCTGGGGAATGTGTGAACAGGCCCCGAGGAAGATCCACATTTTAAAAACACAGCTTCTCCTGGGGTAAAGGCCTGTCTGGAACCACCCCCAGGCTGGAGGAAACCACACACAATTTCATTGGATTCCATTTCACTCTTTATAGGATATTTTAATAATGTCCAAGTTTCTCCCTTCTCTTTCCCCATTACCGCTTCATTTTCCATTTATGACTTCAGAACGCAAAAGTAGTTTGCACTCAATTAACTCAGTATGGAAAGAGGGGAAGGAAGAATGAAGTTTTGCCATTCCCAGTAGGCTAAGGCAGAAGTAAATGGCTACAGCTTCTCTTAGTTTCACTGATAACTTTTGCCATTCTGACCATACTTCAGTTTTGCTTGCCTACATAACTTCTGGTTTTTATCTGTGAAATGTCAGAGATTATGCAATGTTAAATCCTATAGCACAGAGATTCTAGTCCTTGCTTCAATAATAGGCCCAAAATTTTGAAATGCAAGAATGTTATTTACTCAATACTATATGACTATTTTAGTTGTGCAGATGGCCCAGTCCTATGTTGGCAGTGAGTTGTGGTATGGAAAGGCAGAGACAGATGGGGAGCAAAAGGAAATGGAGGTCTGGCAGAAGTAAACAGTGGGAGCTGGGCATGTTCTTTCAGAATCTCTGTCTGGATGTACCCTGGATCTCTATAGAGAGAAAGTACTGGGGGGAAAACTTTATAATAGATGCAAATAACACAGCAGGCATGAAGATAAATGGCGTTAATTAGCATACGCAGCTCAGAGAAGTCTACCACATTAGCATATCCCTGTTTCCCTTGCAAATGAAAAATGACATCAAATTACATTCATTTTATTCCGACTCTTTGTGCTAGAATGCAGCTTGTTAGGATAGTGTGGGGCTGATCTGTCATATTTTGAGTTGGTCCTGACTTTTTTTGGAGTAAAAAGGAAAGTAAACCTTTTGGTTGGACACAATGTAACAAGAACCAAAAAAGATTGTGCCAAATAGATCTTTTCACCTGATTTCCCCATTATCCATTTTTGCAAGCTGGTATTGAAAGAAGAATTTTTAAAAATCAAGTAAAACGTTCCCTCACTTATTGCTGGGGTTTGGTTCCAGGACCTTCCGCAATAAGTGAAAAACCGCGATGTAGGGATACTCTATTTATTTTAATATTTATACATTATTTTAGTAGTTATACACTATTTTAAGTCTTTATTAACTTAAAATAAAGTGAAGGAAAGGAAGGAAAGGCCCTTCAAGGCTGGAGGAGGGGAGGGAGGACTGAGGAGGGAAAGCGCCTTGGAGAGCGGCGGTGGCAAAACCCCACAAAACAGTAAAAATACAATGATATATATTTTTAATTAATATTTTTAAAATCCGCAAAACAGTGAGATCATAATAAGCGAACGGTGAAGTAGAGAGGGAACACTGTACACATACACACAGGAGCCCCTGGTGGTGCAGTGGATTAAACCATTGAGCTGCTGTACTTGCTAACAAAAAGGTTGCCAGTTTGAATCTGGGGAGCAGGGTGAGCTTCCACTGTTAGCTCCAGCTTCTGCCAACCTAGCAGTTCAAAAGCATGCAAATGTGAGTACATAAATAGGCACCACTCCAGCAGGAAGGTAATGGCACTCCATGCAGACATGTTGACCACAAGACCTTGGAGAGGTCTATGGACAATGCCAGCTCTTCAGCTAAGAAATGAAGATGAGCACCAACCCCAAGAGTCAGACACAACTGGACTTAATGTAAGGGGGAAACCTTTACCTACCTTTTACACATACACACAATCATTTTATGTTGGTCTAGCTCTTCTAACAAGAAAATGATGTTTGTTACAATTGGGAACTTAGCTTTCTTCCCTTGTATCTAATTCCAACTTTTGTATTTGAAACTGATTATTTGTATACGAGGGGAGTGAGAAGTGGATAATTAAAAGTTCTGTTCCTTTAGGAAAAAAAACATTGTAAAAGCTGTCTCTAATGATTAATTCATGGAAACAGGACAAAGTATGAGCAACAGATAACACAATTTTGTTATCTTTTTCCTCTTACAAATTGCCACTTTCCCTCTAAAATACAGAGTCTAAGCAATAAAATAAAATAAAAAATCCCAGTCTTTATTCTGATAGATCTGAATTTAGGATTTGGACAACCAAATAAAATGTTACCTGAATTTGGTTCTGCTTCAGCAAGCAGTTGTTTATTACTTTTAGTATTTTGTAATTCAGAACAGGTGTGTTGGAAGTAAGCTAAGTTACAAAGCTACTATGGAATCTTTGAGATGAGTAGCACCATGGGAGATTAGCTAACTCCGATTCATTCTAGCATAAGACCTTAAATTACCATTTTCCGACCTCATTCTGACAGCCACATTGCTAGAGCCAACAGAAGCAGAAAAAAACCTTGGTAGAGTGATAGCTAAAATGTTTCTGCCCATCATTCTCCGAGCAGTAAAGTGTCATTAAGACAAGGCCATATGTTTTACCTTGAATATGTTCAGAAAGTAGAAATCCTGTATCTAAAGAAATCCTGTGTTTTCCAAGGCAATGAAGAAAATGGATACAATCGTTATACGATACATTTATTCTCTGTACAGTTCTTTGATGGGCCTCAAAAGTATTTCTTTATTATCGTGTATCTAAACTAGGGATGGAAATCACACAACCCCACTCCAGATGTTACTACCATGATCCTTCACCAGGATAGGGTTGTTGGGCATATTCTGTACAATCCCTGCCCCAAGACACATTTTACAGAATTATAACCAATGTCACATGTATAACATATAATAATGTAATGCTTGCCTGGAATATGGGTGAGGATGGCAAGAATGAGATCAGGGTCAGACTAAACCGTATCTATTTATTTATTTACTGACTCAAGGTGGTTTACAACATACTAATGGCAAAAATTCAATGCCAACATACAGTACACAAATAAATCATAATAACTAATTACTACATATAACCATGAAATGAAAATCAATTAAAACCATTAAACATAAGAAATACATAAAATGTAAACATTCAGACAAGGCATAAAATCACTCTAGTATAAAAATGAAAATCCCCTGATCCAGAGTGAGGGTATAGTTTTCTAAACTTGTAACCTTTCTCCAGAACTTTTTAAAATCAATGATGTCATTGATTTAATTTAATCTTAATGGCAGATTAAACTGATTTCATTTTAATTCTAATGCTACATTATTTCTAGGGGTGATGAAAAACATTGTTCTTTGTTCTCTGTTGGCAGAGCTCAGGCCAACATAATTTTTTCTGCAGGGTCAATTGGTGTGAGGTCAAAGCATGGCAAATGCATGCCTATTGCATTTGAGCACCGCATTTTGAGCTCTAAGGAATTCAAAAATTCAATCTTAAATTGTCAATTTTGCAAATTGTGAGGATGGCTATTAAAGAATGCTTGAATATGGCTGGTTCTCCTTTTCATGTCATTTCTCAAGGCATAGAAACTATTTCAAAATTGTTGTTTTTATTGTATGCCTTCAAATCATTTCTGACCTATGGCAACCCTAAGGTAAACCTGGCAAGATTTGTTTATAAGGGGTTTTCCAGTGCCTCCTTCTGAGACTGAGGCCCCTTCCACACAGCTGTATAAAAACTGGATTATATGACAGTGTGGACTCAGATAATCCAGTCCAAAACAGATATTGTGGATTATCTGCCTTGATATTCTGAGTTATATGGCTATGCGGAAGGGTCCTGGTAGAGTGTGAGTTCCCCAAAATCACCTGGGGGGTTCATGGTTGAGCAGGAATTCTAGTTTCTGGTCCAACTCTCAAACTGGAAAACCCTAAAACACTGAAAACTCATAATGGACTCTTCTTCCTTTAATTAAAGTAGCATTATGTTTTAATCCCACTGTCTCTTCCAATTACTTGAGCACATATGAAAATCAAACAACCCTTTATTTGTCACATGTGAAATCATTGTAGACATTTAGCCTGATGCTGCTGAGTAAATTCTAGTCACAGCAGTTTAGCAGTCCATATAACAGCAGTGGGATTCTTAGCATCCTACTAAGAAAAGAAAAGTTTCCTGGCAGGATAATACAATGGGTTACAACTTCCTGCTTTGTGTGTGTGTGTGTGTGTGTGTGTGTGTGTATGTATATATAGAGAGAGAGAGAGAGAGAGAGCTCTGTGTGAGTCTCCATCAATAGAATTACACACTGCTTCCTTTGCCAGGCTGTGTAACAGAACCCAGAGGGTTTCCAGGTGTAAATCCACTTCCCTGGCCATTGATCAGATGTTAAGCTGCTCCTGGGCTAATTTGGATAGTTCTTGGGTAAGGAGGGAAGAAGGATCAGTTCTGCTCTCGGCCAAGGCTTTTTCCTCCTCATGTGGTGTTCACGAGTAGTTGGAATGAGCTTGAGTGTAACTCCATAACTGAGAAATGGCTAAAGAAATTGAACCCTAGCTATTGTTGAAGAAAGAGACACAATCTCCCAATTATGCCTGACTCTGTCACCAATAAGATGGTGGCTCCTGTTTGCAGTAACAGAAGAAGTTTGCCCAAATTTGCAAATAGAATTGTTCCATGGTATTAATGCAGGTACATGCCGAGTTCAACAGATGTGAAATCGCCGGTCATCTGGTTAACCATGCCACTGTATGTGCACCTCATGCTGTGAAGATAGGTTGATCAGTTGTGCACTGATCTCCACACATAAAACAAATACATGCACAGGTATCTTCCAAGAATACCCTCAGCAGATTGAAAGCGAAAACCAAGGCCACAACAGCATCAGTTATAAAATATGCTGATGATAATGCAGTCAGTGTTCATTCAAAAGACATACAAGCCACTCTAAACACCTTTGCAGAAACATACAAAAAGCTTGACCGAACCTTGCGAAAACCAAAGTGCTCTTTCAGTAGGCAACAGCCAATCCTTCTGCAATGCCAAAAATACAACTTAATGGTGTAACGTTAGAAAATGTTGATCATTTCCGCTACCTTGACAGCCACCTCTCCACAAAAGTCAACATCAACTCTGAAATACAAACCCATCTGAGCTATATGAGTGCAGCATTTTTCTGCATGAAGCAGAATTGTTTTTCCTGAATTCACAAATGCCAAATTTAGCATCAACCAGGGATTCCCAAACAGGAAGGAACCAAAGGATGGGGACTCAACTCTTTTGAGGTTTTCTGCCTCCAACTCTTTTATTAAACTATGATTTGAAGATACAGTTTAGTAAATTTTAATTTTAAAGTATCTATTTTTCCAGATGTAAGAAAACAGAGACTCCTTCAGAAATCCAATGTTTTCTCTCTAAGAAAGAAGCAGGACAGGAATGGTTGGCTCTCCGGAGAAGTTACTTTTCTGTTGCTAATGGAATAGAAACTGTATTACCTATAGAGCCTGATTTGAAAATGTCATGGCTAGTCCAGAAATCACCAGAAAACAAACAGCAGCATGAACTTTTAACAAATATTGACACGTACCCAAAACTTTTCAAGACTTTTCAAGACTTTTTCTTTGTCAGTTGAACAGTATCTTCATTCATGTTTAGGAGTTGCTCCACATAGTGAATTTTGGGAGGGATGGGCCTTTAGCACCGTGGGGAGCTAGCTCTTTAAAGTTTACTGCCTCGCTGAGATGTAAACCTTTGGTTCCTTTCTTATCAAGTTTCCAAAGTCCAGGGCTCTCTCTTTCCCCCTTAAACTAGGCAACAGTCTTTGGCTTGCAGACCACTCATCTCCAATTCCTGTCTTTCTCCACGCCATATCTGTTTTATCTTCTCTCATATTTTTACACTTTGATCTTTCCCAATACAATACATCAGGTCTGATCATTTTTCTTGCCTTTTGGTACACAGTTTCTCAGTTTTGCAGCATTAGTTTTGAAATGGTGCAATTCGATTAGTGTTCCAAATGTGGACACACCATAGAATTGCTTTAAAAAGGCATTATGGTACTGGCAATATCATAATGCACCTGAAAATGTGGTGATCACTAGGCTTTTGGATAAATGAGACTGAACCAGACATCCACTTTGAGTGGGTTATGACTAGAGCTGTGCTCCAGGTAGAATAATGGCATTCATTTGCATAATGGCACTATCGCATTTTGACTCTATTTCCCGCTCCATTGCTCAATAGCTTTTTGTTTGTTGTTTTTCCTCCAATTCTTTACAAAGCTGTCCCGCATCATGGCCAACCATGTGCACATAGTGTCAGCTTAGCCTTCCACTGCTTGAACACATTCCTGCATTATTCATCCCTTTCGCAATACAAATGGGAAGACTGCCAAAATACACAACCCTCTATATCACCACTCCTTCTTTGCTGATTCTTGCTCATTATTATTGATAGCTGATAAACCTGGTTACTTAGGAACTGCAACAAGTTGTCCTTCGGTTGCCTCAAGTTATACGTTTTTTTCCCTTGGATGTGAACTGATGTGTAGGAACACAGTCGACAAGCACAACAAGATGATACTCAAGGCAATAGTTGGAAATTGATTTATGGAGTCCCTTCTCTGATGGCAGAAAGAATAAGTGCTGTGGGTAAAGCCACAGAGCTTTTAAGTTTCCACTGCTGGCATCATTTGTTGCAGTAGTTTATGTGGGAAAGATACCTGACAACTGAAGGAATTCTACAGCTGAGAAAAATCCCTGAACAGGATAGTTCTGCTTTGAAGTGACAATTGTATAGGTGTTTGGAAAGAGCCTTGCACCCTATTAAATGATGCTTCTCTAAGAAAATGAATAGTTGCTTTACCCCTGTTCCTTTTTTGTCTGCCTCTCACAAACCATCAAAAAGACACATTTTTACTGAACAAAGTCAACAATGCTTGAGGGACAGGAAGGAAATGGGGCCAGGACATGATGAACCAGCAACAGCTAAGTTTTTCTTATAAATACATTTCCAAAGGTCAGAGTGTGTGGCCGGAAATATTCTGTGTCTCGCAGTAAATGGGGAAAGAGGGTAATATATGAATGAACCCCAAATGGCCAAATACATTCACTTGCATTTTAAACATGAAGTCTGTGAGAGAAAAGCTTGTGGCCTTGACATAAGCTAAAAGGGTCAAGAAAAGGAAACACTATTAGAGGCTACATTTCAATTTTGTATTTTGTTTTATTTTTTTAGAGAAGTCTGCATAATTTATACACTGTTTGGATGTGAATAAATACTTCTATTTGTAAGCCAATGAAAGCTTCTGGCATTGACTACATTGCCTTCTACCCTTAAACATCCTCAGGAATTTCCATTTTTACACAGCTAAGATTTAAATGGCATTGTAAGTGAATCTATTAGGTCACAACATGAACATGTGCTTATATGGTTTCCCCACACTTCCCTTCTTCTGTGAGTGGATGTATGTACTAACCATCTCCACCTCGTTGTCCTCTTCTATACTATCATTATGTTTGTACTACATTGGGTCCAAATTACAGGAAAGGAGATTCCACTTGAAGATTAGGAAGAACCTCCTGATTGTAAGAGCTGTTCAACAGTGGAACTCTCTGCCTCAGAGTTCCACTGGGGGCCTTTAAACAGAGGCTGTTGAGGGAATTAGGATTGTACTTTTCCTGCATGGCAGGGGGTTGGACTAAATGGCCCAGGTGGTCCATTTCCATTCCAGGGGCAACTTCTGTATACAACTGCAAAAAGGATGTTGAGTTCATTGCAATGTTGACTTGAAGCAGCTCTTCTTAGGCAATCAAACATTATGGAAATTTGATATAGCTCCAGAATAAGCCAGAATACATTCTGTTCCACTTACTGTATCAAACTGCAAATGATGCTGATTTTGCCTTAAATATTAGAAACCTTTTTCAAACACCCTGACTTTCACAATAATCTCCAAATAATATCAATCTGTACAGAGAAAAGAGATGGAAATGAAACCTGTCTAGAGCAAACAACATGTCTCCAGCCATTATTGTCAAATCAGTGTGTGCCATTGCTTAATCATGAGTAATCAGAAAGCAAATACTTCAGCAATCTTTTTAGGAGAGTGGAAAAATCAGAGTTTGAAAATGAAAAAGCTTATGATAAACACTTGCTGAGGGAAATGTCTACTAATAAACAAGACGAAGACAAAGAAGAATGAAAAGCTGCAGGAAGAAATATGATTCAATGGCACACCTGAGGGGCAGACTGAACTTGACGAAGTGTTATTAGAATTAAAAAAGGTACAATTTTCATTAGCTGCAACTGAACCTGCAGTATGAACAGTATGAGGAGGATAATTATAGATGGCAATAGATAAAACAGAAGGTCTGTTCACCCTTGAGGGTCTTGCTTATCTCCATGTCAGAAAAGTAAGACTCCTGTGCTTCACTGGAACACAAAATCTTGGGTTGACCAATGACTTCTTCACATGGGGCTAAAATGGGTGGCATGAGCCAGTTTACCCCAGGTCACCCACGGAACTCACCAGCTCTCATCAAATCAGCTGGCACAGCTCCGTGGGTGAAGGAGGATGGAGCCGGCACATGCCAGTGGCATGGCAACATAGGAAGGCTCCAATGTTGCCATTGGAATATGAGGGTGGGTGTGGGTGGGAAGAGAAGCTGAGTGCTCTATACATGTTCCATGTTTTCCCCCATCTGATCACCCTCAGTTGGAGCCAGGCGATGTGGTGTGGGGCATCGGGTTCCCCATGCCCTTCAATGAAGCGGAGCAACTCTGGTGGCCATGTGGCAAGGTCAATAGACACAGATTTATCAACACAAGGATCTGAGATAGTAGAAAAGAAGCAGAAATCATGTTATAGATGAGGACAGGGCTCCTCCCTGCAGCCTTTCTTTCCAATTGGGTGTCCTGAGCACAGTAGTGATAGTGAAAGCAGTAACCTTGGTAAGGACTTTGGCCCTGGGAGACAAAGAGAACAACCCCCTTTCCTTCCGCAGAAACCTTAAAACCCTTTTGTCTTAGCTATATAATTCATATGTAATATGAATATACAGGGTGTCCATAAAGTCTCTTTACCATTGTAAAGAGACTTTAAATTTAAATGCTAAAGAGACTTCATTTGTACCCTGTAGTTAATATAATCATCAGTCTATCAGTACCAGAGTAAGGACAGTCATGTTTATGCAAAAGTGTGTCCTTTGGGGAAGGAGAGCTTTACTCACCCAATAAATTTCCTTTTTGTTTTCACATTTATAGCATTGCAAAAAGTGAAACACTGGAAATTGTTCACATCTAGAATGTTTATATTTCCTGTGTTCACAATGCCTTGGTAGGTTCCCCTGCTTTCTTTCTTTGGATACTTACACTATATTTCTAAATACTTGATGAACACTTGAAGACACTCCAATGCTGGAAATTTGAGGAAAAATTCATTGATAGGACAGAATTCCTGTTTTGGCAGGCAATATCCTCAACTGTATCCCCTACCTAGCCCCATGGCCAGTATGAATACTGAAATAAAGACTCTGAACCTGATTGTGTGAAAATCATTTACATAAATTGAGCAAGGCATAGATTTTGCAAAACATCATTCCTATGTAAACAAATTGATTTCATTGTAGTATAGTGATAAACAGTGTGCTACAGCAATAAACAAATATAGGATAATTTGTTTACTAATTGACTGAAGATGTTTTTAAAAGATGATGATATTCATTTGAGGAAACCAATGATGAATCTTAAGAGAGGCAGGTTCTGAACTCATTTGGCTTTTCCAATTGAAAAAAGGCACCAAAGGTAGGTAATTGAAACTGTTTTGCTGTTTCTCTCTCCAGGAATCAAATATCAGTGTCCAGTCAGAGATATGAGCCAAAAGGAACTTGTCCTTTGGCTCCTGGTTTGTGGTTTATAGTCCATGGTATTGCTTGAACAGAAAAAAATTATGAAATAGAACCATTGCCAACTGAGAGACACTTTTCATTTCTGCAGTGCTTACCATACCTTGGCTCCCTTTTGGTGCACAAGAGAGAATGAGACCAGCAGCCAAAAACCTGACCTACAGAGCGATGCAATCTACATCATCCCAGCTATTTTTAGAAGTCAGATTGTCTGACGCCCTTCACAGCAGCATTGGTCTCAGCAATGCGAACAGCCCTACTTTTGAGTTATACAGTTTAGAGGAACAACAGGCCAGTTGAGGTAAACAGTGCTTACACATCTTAAGCCTGTTCCATCTTTTGGCTTTTCCCCCAGTTGGACGGTTCCTACTAGCTTGCCCTCAGGTCTAATGTTGCTGAATACAATGTCAGTCCCAAATTAATTTTGATTATGCATTTTTTTTCTCCCACTTTTCTCCCATGGGTGTGATTCAAACTGGCGTACAATGGTTGAAAGTGGGGGGAAAAATACATAACATAAAAATTCAATAAGACACATCACATAATCAAATAAACACATTACATACTACAGAAGCCATGTATAACAAATTCATAAATTAAGACATATCATTTAAAATCCACCGACCCTCAGGCCACTGCATGAATGTGTTATTTCCCACTGATTTCCCTCTGTATATCTGATGAGGCATCAACAGACACTACCTAGATAGTCAATAGAGACAGGTTGGTAATTCAATCCCCTCCTATGTTTCCTGTATATTTTAGTACAATCCTGTCTTAAGAGAACATGCCAAAAAGGGGGGAAATGAACATGAGCATAGCCAAGATAGAAGGATATTAGAAGCAAAGATGATGTACTTTGGCCACACCATGAGAAGACAGGAAAGCTTAGAGAAGACAATGATGCTGGGGGAAAAGGAAGGAAAAAGGAAGAGGGACCGACCCAAGGCAAGATGGATGAAGTGACTGGCTTGACTTTGAAGGAAATGGGGGTGGCCACAGCCGACAGGGAGCTCTGGCGTGGACTGGTCTGTGAGGTCACGAAGAGTTGAAAGCAAGGCAACAAATAAACAACAAAGCCAAGATTCTATACAGCTTTTGCATAGTGTAAATATACAGCCATCCCTCCATATTTGCTGGGTTGAGGAGTGGAGGACTCCCATGGAAGTAGAAAAAGCCATGAATATTTTTTCTTTTTCTTTTTTACTTAACAGAACCACTCCTTAAGGAATTTCTAGGTCTTCCAGCACAATTCTATGCTCAACTTCTAATAGAATCATTCAGAAAGAAAATCCCTCCTGTTATATATTGTTATTTGTATAGTACCACTCAGACCCAATTCCTACTTTTAAAATAATCAGTCTAAAGGACAAAGTACTAGGTGCTAAGTGACTTCATGTAGAAAATCTAGAAATCAGTATGAATTATCTCACATTGGTTCCAAGTAAATGTGTTTTGCTTCAGTCTGTGAATGGCAATGAATTTCGTTATTCTTTGTGGCCTGAAATATACTCCCTACCTCTCTGCAGTTCTTAGTTGCTTCTGCTGATCCAACTCTGGCTGCCAATGGTCAAACTACATGTAACACAAGAGTTATGTTAAAGGTGATAGCTGGAGACTTCTATATCGACTGAGGTTCTGCATTTTAGTGAATATCATAACAGGCATTGAACCCCTATCCTCAAAATGGGTTCAGGACTTTGGATAGCTCCTTTAAATTTCTAATTAAAAGTAGGAGTCCACACAGACAATGGGATCACTAGGTGCTGTGTGATAGGTGGAAATGAAACTGTCATTTCTCCTACTGCTTCTTGGCCATCAACATTTTGCAAGGATGGAGATTGCCTGTTAGGTCTCTGGGGGTTCAGAGGCTATCTGCTGGACACTGCATACCCCTTTTTATAAGGAGTATATTATGCAGAAACACAGATAAAATATCAATGTCTCATGGTAAGTGTGCATATGTGTGTGTGTGTGTGTGTGTGTATTGTATGCAAAATAAACTGAAAGCATCCAGCCCTTTCCACCTGTTCTACAATAGCCTGCATTCACTACAGTACATATTCTGCATCTTGGAAATGCATTTTGAATTTCTGAGGGCAAAGTGGTAATTGGCATCCTGAAGGGAAATGTCAAAATAATTGCTTGATAATGCTTGAGAAGCCGTTTGCTGTATAGTGCAGTTGCAGGGTGGAAGCAGAAGGTCTCCAAGCAACATGGTGAGTGCATTTCAAGAACAATTGGCCATTGTGCAAAGGAAGCTCCCTGGGGCTGTTTAACTCTCAAATCAAGCATTCCAAAAATTCCAGCTTCTTCAAGCCCTTACTATGGGATGACATTAGCAGATACATGACCAAGCATTGCACAAGTGAGAAGATAAAAGACTGGTGGATCACGCGAAAGCCCTGTCTGATCTTGTGTCCCATTTCATGCAGTTGCTAACCAGATATCCTTGAGATGGGGGGGGGGGGAGAGGGGGGGAATTGCCTCTCTCTGCCAGATACTTCTGGACCATATATTCTAGAATCGTTCACTCAGAATGACTACTGAGAACTGGAGATGTAGTCCTAAAATAACTTTTCTAAGTTCCTATTGCACTTAGTAATGTAGTGGTAATTTTTTTAGAGCATCATAAGAGTTCATAGAGCAGTACATCCAAGGAGAAACCATAGGGCATCTATGTTGATATCTATTGGGGGAAAATAGTTTTGATCTCCAAGGATGATATACTTACTTTGCCAACTCAAAAAGAAGCTACCTCAAAATGCTCTGACGAACAACAGGGATAGTGCATTACAATATATTGTTTTAGAGCTGTGGTTCTCAACCTGTGGGTCCCCAGGTGTTTTGGCCTACAACTCCCAGAAATCCCAGCCAGTTTACCAGCTGTTTGGATTTCTGGGAAATGAAGGCCAAAATATCTGGGGACCCACAGGTTGAAAACTACTGTTTGAGGGAATATCTGTTTTCCCTCTTGCCACTGTTTGTATTGCAACTCAACTCAGAAAGAACACTGGAGTCCATGATGGATTGGAGAAAATGTCACAGTCCCTGATCAACAAAAAGTTCTGTGGAACCCTGTGAATCCTGCCTTTGCTACACCATTGGTTGTACTACATTGGACTCTCAGAAGTCTACTTGGTTGATTCTCCCTGATTCAGGGAGAAACATTAAATCTTAGATGTGATATTGTTTCAACCCAGTTTATGTTCAGTCTATATATGAAAATGGTAGTATATATTTGCACATTGGTATGATAAATCCTCTTGAACATTTTTTGCCATTCACTTTAGGAATGTAATTACTGAATGACAATCAGTCATGATAGCAATTTCTAGGTTTTTTTTTTTTAAAAAAAGAGGGGGCTTATACATTTTTAAAAATGTAATATAGCCAATTTAGCATCTCCCAAGAAGATGCTTCCCAGCCCTATATATCATTTGTTTCAGTCAAACAATTTTTCATGTTGCCATTTCTGAATATGTTTCATATTATGTACTGCACAAAGATATGAGTGGGAAAGATCCATAACCTATGTGTACCGGTGATGCATGGAAACTATTAAGCTCTCTCAGGAGTGAAAAGAAATATCATCAGTATCCTTCAGTGTGAAAAATTGGATTTACTTTACTACCTAGGATGCTTGGGGACCACATTTTTGAGACAGCTGCGTCCAGATTTGGTTCCTGGAAATCGGTATAGTCATTCTTTCAACATCATGTTTTTAAGATGAAATCTAATGCTTCACAACCTTGGATGAAGTCCAACATTTTGTGAGCAGAAGGCAACAAGTCCTTCTATCGTCCACAGAGTTTCCCCTGCAAAGTCTTGGATGAGGTGGGATGAAGAGTTGGATGTTGAGAAAGAACTTTACCAAATATTGTGAGATATATTTGTATTGCAATGGGAGGGGGAGTCATCTGGAGTCATTGTGAAGTGCTAAAAATATCAGGGAGGAGGACATTTCCTGTATGCTCTGGGATGAAGTTTTCTCCTTTAGGATACTGCTGTGTTGCATAGGGCAGTGATTTTCAACCAGTGTGACATGGAACACTAGTGTGCCGTGAGAGACCATCAGGTGTACCGTGGGAAATTATTTTCGAACTTCATTCATATATAAATTATAAGGCACATCTGTCCCTTTAAGAAATGGAACCTAAGAAGTGACGTGAGAGTGCTATGGTCATGCCATCTTGGATTCGCTCAGACGCGGCTAAGTAAACAAAGTTAGAGTTAGTGCTGCAGCTGCGCGTCAAGTGACAGTGGCAATTTGGGATCACAGCAAGACAAGTGAGTGACAATGATGGAGAAGTTTTTGAGAAGGGAAAATGCAAATGCCGAACAGGGCCCTGGACAAAATTATGACACAGATGAATGAGTGGTGGACAAAAGGAAAAAAGAAAAGACAGTGAGCTCGAGGCAATACAGCGAAAGCTATCTTTCATTTCGATTCACTTTCACCGGGGATGCGATGGCACCGACTCCGCTGTGCTTGGTGTGTGGTGAGAAGCTGTCCAATAGCGTCATGGTCAAAGGAGCAGAAGGAGAAGGGTTTTTCGGTAAATTGCAAAGATTTAATGTTCAATAAAGATTCATAAAGTATCATAAGGTTATTTCCAAAAAGTTCTCATATAAGTGGAATGTATGTTGGTATCAATGACAAGTCACACACTTTCCGACAAAAAGTCCCAAAAATAACATATCAATGGTTGGATAAATCCGTAGTAAATGTATACTCCGGGGCAAGCGGAAAGGAGGTGGGTCAACGGTCAGAAAAAGGCCTTGCCGTTTCGCCTGTTGAGGCTTCTTCTGGACCCCAAAGCAAACAATATATAGTGCACAGTAACAATTCCACTGGTCCGGGGATTCTAAAACAAGAGCAATAAAGTACCTTTTAACAACATGGTAATTATAACAATAATGACAAACCCCATAAAGAACAAACCCAAGAGTACACTGGTTGAGTAAGGAATACATACCAATATTATATTCAAATTTTAATCATCCTGGAGGAGGTGGACGCAGCCACCGGCATATTCAAACGCCCGGACAAAAACACCCAGAGAAGGGCCAGTTTAAATGCGAGATCGTAACAGGATTCGCAATGCATACAGTGAATGATGTTACATCAGAATTTCATTAAGGGTTAATTGGTCATTAAGGCCTAGAGGCAACTCAGAACAAAGGGCATTAATACAGGAACATTCCCGTCTGCGTAACAGGAGTTTTACATCTTGGTGAGGTAATGGGGTAATGTGTTCGAGAACAACCACCTTAAAGTCATCGAAACGATGCATGTGTTTGAAATGGCTATATAGCGCTGACGATTTGTTACCGGTTCTAAATCTTGAGCGATGCTCCTGTACCCTGACCCTCAGTTTACGCCCAGATTCACCTATGTAGTATCTAGAGCACGCACAAATTAGACAATATATGATTTTTTTGAGTGACAGGTGGCCCCTGTGCGTAATGTGAAGGTATGTTTGTTTTTAAGATCCGTGATCGAAGTCTGGGTAGATATGTGTTTACATATAGAGCAGTGTGAACAGGCTGTTTGGAAAAATACCCTGGGGTGTCACTGCGGGGGCGTGTGTGGACTAAAAGTTGACGAAAGTTGGATTTTTTTGGTAAGCAATCATGGGAATCTTGTCCAGGCCCAGGATAGTTTCCACTATGGGCCAATGCTTGGATACGATTTGGCGAATCATGTGGGCGTGAGGGGAGTAGGTGAGGGGCCAGATGATCCGATCCGGTGGGGTTCTCGAGTGGGCTGTAAAAAGCTGGGGTCTCAGTGTGTTACGTACTTTCTGTAGGGCAGACAGGAGGACCGACTGGGGATAGCCCCGAGCCAGTAGTTGCGAAGCCAGGGCAGAAGCTGAGGTTTCGAAATCCCTATCTGTAGATGAGTTACGTTTTAATCTCGTGAACTGGGAAAAAGGGAGGCTGTTTTTTAAGGAGGGGGTATGGTAGGACTGGTAATGAAGGTAAGAGTTTTTGTGGGTGGGTTTAATGTGGTTTTTTACATTAAGGATATCGTTGTTCTTATAAACAGTGAGGTCTAGAAAAGTAACGCTATGCAGATCTGCATTGAAAGTAAAAATAATCAATTCCGCCCAAGAGTTGAAGTAATCTCTGATGGTGTCAAGGTCCCCCTCCTTACTGAGGAGGAAGAAGACATCATCTATATATCTATAGTAATGCCTAATGGGTAGAGTGATCTCGGAATCAGGGAATAGGAATTGTTGTTCTAAATCATTCATGTAGAGATTGGCCACAGATGGCGCTAGACTCAAACCCATGCTGACCCCACCCTTTTGAATGAAAAAATCACCTTCGAAACAAAAATAATTATAGTCAAAGACTATATCTATTAGTTCCATGAGAAATGAGGTAGGGGGGTGGTGGGGTGGGGGTCTCAAGTCTAGAAGTTTAAAAATAATGGCCCTGGCTGATTGTAAGTCAATGTTTGTGTATAATGAAGTGATGTCAGCGGTAATGAGGACATCCTCCAGGTGGACTGGGAGGCCCTCAACTTTAGTAATAAAATCTCGGGTGTCCTGGATTGTATGACGAAGGGTTGCAGGAAAGAGTCTAGGTATACAGCGAGGGGTTGAAGTAAAGTATTGGTGGCCCCCACGATAGGCCTACCTGGGGGCGTGGTCAAACTTTTATGAATTTTTGGGAGAAGGTAAAAATTGGCAATGGAAGGGTGGCAGTTGATGAGGGAGCTCCCAAGTTGGGATGAGATGAATCCTTGTTCTACCCCGGATTGCACCGTGTGTGTAATAGTGTTTAGAAAATTGGAGGTGGGGTCAGAAGGAATGGGTTGGTAAAACATAACATTAGATAATTGCCTACGGGCTTCTTTAAGGTAATCTTCTTTTCTAAGAAGGACCAAGGCTCCCCCTTTATCCGCGGGGCGGATGACAATATTAGGGTCGTTCCCTATCTCCCTAATGCATTGGATATCCCTCCCAGAGAGGTTGGCTTGGGCCCGGTCCTTGGTATGGTTAATTTTAGAAACTTCTCTAAGGACAGTATTTTCAAAAATTCTTAGTTGATCCGAAATCACAGGGGGAATGAAAGAGCTCTTACCCTTCAGTCTGGGGGGAATATCACTGGAAAGCTCCCGAGGGTGATTGGAGAAATGTTCTTTAAGCCGCATCGTGCGAAACAAAGTAGTCAGGTCTTTACGAATGTTTAAAGTGGAACAGTTAGGGGTATACACAAAAGAAAAGCCTCTATCCAAAATCCTGATGTCACGGGGAGTAAGGGGAAGGTCCGATAAGTTGACTATCAAGGTGCTGGGGGTTTGTCCTTGGCCTTCTGAAAATTCTTTTTCTTTTGCTGGCGGGGGGGGTGGTCCCTCTGGTCGGGGGTTTCTGAAGAAATACCTCGAGCTCGAGTTGGAGTTAGTGGATCCATCGGACAAGGCACCTCCTTCGTCGGTGCTGCTGCCGGAAGGTCTGGGGTTCCCTTGGAAATGGACGTTGCGTTGGTAAGATCTTTGAAAAGAGCGCAGTTGCCATTTGAAGATACGATTATTGGCAAAGTCGTGTTGATCCCTTTTGAGTTTCTTAGGTTTATCTTCTTTAATTTCGTTGTAAAGTTTATCCACTTCGGTTTTGATGGCATCAAGGTCCACTGTTTGTAGCGGAGGGTCAATAGTAGCTTTGATGGCATCAATTTCCTGATTAAGAGTGCTGAGTTCCGTCATTCCTTTTTGGATGACAAGTAACATTAAATCCTTAGAGCAACGTTGCACAATATTTTTCCAATTTTGTATAAAGGTGGGGTCAGAGGCATATATCCCGGGAGGGATATGGACTCTCAAACCTCTGGGGATAATCTTCTTCTTGACATAATCAGAAAGGGTAGCTATATTGAGTGTATTGTCTAATTTGTGCGTGCTCTAGATACTACATAGGTGAATCTGGGCGTGAACTGAGGGTCAGGGTATAGGAGCATCGCTCAAGATTTAGAACCAGTAACAAATCGTCAGCGCTATATAGCCATTTCAAACACATGCATCGTTTCGATGACTTTAAGGTGGTTGTTTTCGAACACATTACCCCATTACCTCACCAAGATGTAAAACTCCTGTTACGCAGACAGGAATGTTCCTGGATTAATTCCCTTTGTTCTGAGTTGCCTCTAGGCCTTAATGACCAATTAACCCTTAATGAAATTCTGATGTAACATCATTCACTGTATGCATTGCGAATCCTGTTACGATCTCGCATTTAAACTGGCCCTTCTCTGGGTGTTTTTGTCCGGGCGTTTGCATATGCCAGTGGCTGCGTCCACCTCCTCCAGGATGATTATAATTTGAATATAATATTGGTATGTATTCCTTACTCAACCAGTGTACTCTTGGGTTTGTTCTTTATGGGGTTTGTCATTATTGTTATAATTACCATGTTGTTAAAAGGTACTTTATTGCTCTTGTTTTAGAATCCCCGGACCAGTGGAATTGTTACTGTGCACTATATATTGTTTGTTCTGGGGTCCGGAAGAAGCCTAAACAGGCGAAACGGCAAGGCCTTTTTCTGACCGTTGACCCACCTCCTTTCCACTTGCCCTGGATTATACATTTACTACGGATTTATCCAACCATTGATATGTTATTTTTGGGACTTTTTGTCGGAAAGTGTGTGACTTGTCATTGATACCAACATACATTCCACTTATACGAGAACTTTTTGGAAATTACCTTATGATACTTTATGAATATTTATTGAACATTAAATCTTTGCAATTTACTGAAAAACCCCTCTCCTTCTGCTCCTTTGACGTTTTCCAAGAACACCCAATCTTGTTTCAATAACGCCATGGTGCCAAGCAAGCTTAAACGCCATCTCCAAACGAAACACCCTTCCGTTCAAAACAAGCCGACGGACTATTAATTGAAACAGGCCCAGTTTTCACACTGAATGTACTGTATAAATACATTTAAAACATATTAACTAAATGTATTACTGTGTTAGTGTGTCATTTTGTGTCATTTTGGTTGGTGGTGTGCCCCAGGATTTTGTAAATGTAAAAATTGTGCTGCGACTCAAAAAAGGTTGAAAATCACTGGCATAGGGTACCTCTCCTGCTGGATGATATATAACTCTGCTTGATCAAGGTTAGAGGTCTCAAAACCATTTCTCACAGTTTTGTACACCCACTAATGTGGACTTGCAAAACTAAGAACTACAGGTACAAATAACTGCATCTTTAGCAAAAATTATCCCTATCCAGATCCACCCAACATATGAAAGAACAAGCTTATCAGTCAGGTAACCTAGGCAACAGGGCGATCGAGGTAGAACTGGTCCATGGGGTTTAATGAGACAATTTTCATTAGGTGGGCAGAAAAGAGATGAAAGACAAGGGTTGGGTTACTGGTCACCATCAAAGAGATTTAAGTAAAAGATAGCTTTGTTGGAGGTACAGAGCTATTATGAGAAGGTTCTCATTTTCCCCTTTATACCTATACCCTTGGCCCAGACTCCAAGACATTTATATTTTGGTTGCTTTTCCTGTTGTTTTCCAATAGAATATCTCTTTTTCACCTACAGCTGATGTTCACAGTTCTTTCACTTGTATCTTTCACCTCACATAATGGCCCTTTACCCTTTTAGTAAATTACACTGCTGTTGTCATTATCTTTGCAGCCCCCACCTCTGCATATTTGTACAAAAACTCAACTTACTAGGAAACTGAATAACAGCACTGGACTACATTTCAGGGTTGTCATGGAGCACTCTTTAAAAATACTGCAGGAGCAGGCAATTCTCTTTACAAAAGAAATGGGTGGAATTTACCTGTCTGAACTCATCAACCGCTACGTCCCACCTCGTACCTTAAGATCATCCGGGGAGGCCCTGCTCTCGCTCCCGCCTACATCTCAAATGCGGTTGGTGGGGACGAGGGATAGGGCCTTCTCGGTAGTGGCTCCCCGTCTGTGGAACACACTCCCTATTGATATCGATCAGCTTCATCCCTCCTGGCATTCAGAAAAAGAGTGAAATCCTGGTTATGGGACCAAGCATTTGCACTTTAGCACGATACGGCACCTGCGATTGGGTAGATGGCAAACTGGTGGATAAGACCTAATGCTTATGGATGGAATACTGTTTTAACTGTGGTGAATGTTCGTGATGCATTTTAATGTTAATTGTATTTTAATGTATTTTAACTCTAGTTGTATTTTAATGTATTTTAATCTTAACTGTTGTTTTTATTATATGTATATTGTGTGGCATAGAATCATTGCCATTGTGAGGGCGCTCTGAGTTCCCCCTCGGGGGTTGAGAAGAAGCGGGGTATAAATGGTGGAATTAATATGTTATCTCTTGGAATCTCTAGGTCCTCCAGCATGGTTCTATGGTCAACTTTCTGAGATTTCTAGAACAAACACTTTTTAGGTCCTTTGGTACCATTATATGGCAGAAGTTGACCATAGAGTTACACTGCATGACCCAGAGATTCCTAGAAAGTGTCTAAATCACATTTCCCCACTTTCTCAAGGGTTTGGTGCCATCAGCTTTTGAAAAGATGGAACTCCTGCTGTGCTTCATGGCTCAGTTCAGATTTTTAAGCTTACTTTTCTTAAAAATTGGGCCACAGATATCTCAAAAGCACCTATTATTTGGCAACTTCTGATTTCTTTTTACCACTAGACAGGAGCCTTCAGTGGCACAATGGGTTAAACCCTTGTGCCGGCTGAACCGCTGACCGAAAGGTCAGTGTTTCGAATCTGGGGAGCGGGGGGAAATTCCTATCTGTCAGCTCCAGCTTCTCATGTGGGGACATGAGAGAAGCCTCCCACAAGATGGTAAAATATCAGGTTGTCCCCTGGGCAATGTCCTTGAAGGCAGCCAATTCTCCCACACCAAAAGAAACTTGCAGTTTCTCAAGTCACTCCTCACACACACACACACACACACACACACACACATTAGGCAAAGTTCTTCTTAGACAGGTCTTCAATCTTTAACTCTGTGCTTCCCAACCTTTGACCCTCCAGGGGTTTTGGACTTTAGTCCCCACAATTTCTAACAGTTGGTAAGCTGGCTGGGAGTTGAAGTCCAAAACAACTGGAGGACCAAAGATTGGGAACCACTGCTTTCACTTATTGGGTAGAATGATACGCAATAGGTACTTTTTAAAATGCTTGCAGTATGCATACACATCATTTTTAACAGTTTCTAAATTAAGTGGATTGATTCATGCTGCCTATATTGAGCTGCTTTGGACCCTGTATTAGGGGAAAGGCAGGATGCAATTCAAATAAGCAACCACATTTCTATGGACAAGGTATAGAAGTGCTAGCTTAGCTACTCCTTTGTCCTGCATGATGGCATAAGTGCTCTCTAAATGAGGTACTAGCCTCTCTTTACATTATCTCCCCCTGAAGGTGGTCAGCTATGACAAATAGGGAACCTGTCTCCTTGGTCACATAGAGAAACATTTCATCAGAAAACAGACTTGAAAAAATAATGCTAGTAAAGAACTTGTTTACTTCTGAGAGGTTTATTGAATTAAATTACTTCACATATGTGATCTGCCTTCTTTGAAGGTCAGGCATTACCTTAATGAAGTCATGAAAGTTAGGCCTTTGCAAAGACCAGTCAATAGAAGGATCTGACAGCATTTACTGGGAAGTAAAGCCCATTGAAATCAATGAAGCGCCCTTCTCTCCCATATGTTTAGGAACCCTGGGTAAGACAGGAGGTCGGAACTGGGCTGCGGGAGTACAGTAATTTATTTCCATGAGTGCTTTGCTGATGTCTGCAAGGGTTATTTAATAAATGAGTTGACTCCCTGCAGAATGATTAGCCTTCTTGGGAGAAGTAAACAAGGTTTGCGTGGAATTGTTCTGCTTTAAAAAGGTGTTTGCTTTGAGACATTGATTAGAAGTGCAGCTTCCATTGATCCAAGTTCAGCTTGCAATTCACCAAAAAATGCACAATGTTACTTTGTGCAATAAAACCATAAAAACACAAATTAGAGAGCAGTCAATTTGTTTCTTCTTAAAAGGGCGAGCTCACAGCAGGTGCACGCTGCTCTTAAAGGAGGAAAGCACAAATGTACTCAGGCTTAAAAAAAAGCTATCAAGGTGGATAACAAAAAAGAAAGGTTCTCATCAGTAGTTCTAATGTAATCTTTGCACCTACTTCTGAATTTTATTCCTACTGAAATTCAACTGATTTGACGTCTTGGGTAGAAAAGACATGGCCCATTCTGTTTGACAGAGAAATATATCTATTACGAGGGCGGGTCAACAAGTCCATGACTTTTTGAATTTCCTGCCTCTTAACTGAAAGGGCAACACTGCTCCTGTCAACAGGCACCTGTCAGTTGACTCCTGTCAAAATTTGAACAAGCTGCGTCATTTAGTTTGTGTTTGACAGCAATTGATAGCAGACTACCGTGTGATTTGAAGAGAAGATGGAAAGAAGTAAATATCGTGTGCTCATTAAGCTTTTTTTTTTTGCGGAAAAAAACCATCACTCAAACCAAGGCGAAGCCTGATAAATACTATGGGGACTCTGCACCATCAATTTCAATGGTAAAAAAGTGGTTTGCTGAATTTTGTTGTGGCTGTACAAGCACAGAAGATGCCAAACATTCTGGACACCCAGTTGAGGTCTCTACACCCGAAACAATTGAAAAAATTCACGATCTGGTGTTGGCCGATTGGAGATTGAAAGTGCGAGACATTGTGGAAGCCATAGGCATCTCACATGGCTCTGTGGTTTCAATTTTAAATGATCACTTGGGTATGAGAAAGCTTTCCGCAAGATGGGTTCTGCGTTTGCTCACAATCAGGGGTGCATGGCAACAATCCATGAATTGGGATACGAATTGCTCCCTCATCTGCCCTATTCTCCAGATTTAGCCCCGAGTGACTATTTCTTGTTTCCAACCCTGAAGAAATGGCTCGCTGGAAAGAGATATGACTCCAACAATGAAATCATCTCACAAACAAATACCTATTTTGATGACCTCGACACATCTTATTTTTTGGAAGGGATAAAAAATTGGAGAAACATTGGAAAAAGTGTATAGAGCTCAAAGGAGACTATGTTGAAAAATAAAATGATTTTTTTATCCAAAAACCTGTGTTTCATTCAAAAAGTCACAGACTTATTACCTGCCCTCGTATTAAAGGCTTTCATGACCGGAATCACTAGGTTGCGATGAGTTTTCCAGGCTGCATGGCCCTGTTCAAGAAGCATTATTTCCTGATGTTTCACCCTCATCTATGGCAGGCATCCTCAGAATTTGTGAGGTCTGTTGGAGACTAGGCAAGTGGGGTTTATATATCTGTGGAATGACAGGGTGGGAGAAAGAACTCTTAAACCTGCTTCTGGAACAAGTCTATACAGCCCGGAAAACTCATTGCAACCCAAAGAAATATAGGTTTAAGGCTTCTTCTTCTTCTTCTTCTTGGTCGTCTTCGTCATCTTCTTCTTTGTCTTCTTCTTCTTCTTTGTCTTCTTCTTCTTCGTCATCGTCTTCTGCGTCTTCTTCTTCGTCTTCATCTTATTCTTCTTCGTCGTCTTCATCTTCGTCGTTGTCTTCGTCGTCTTCGTCTTCTACTTCTTCGTCTTCTTCTTCGTCTTCTTCGTCTTCATCTTCTTTGTCTTCTTCATCTTCGTCTTCGCCGTCTTCGTCTTCTTTGTCTTCATCGTCTTCTTCGTCTTCTTCTTTGTCTTCTTCTTCGTCTTCTTCGTCTTCTTCTTCGTCTTCGTCTTATTCTTCATCTTTGTCTTCGTCTTCGTCGTCGTCTTCATCTTCTTCTTCGTCGTCTTCATCTTCATCGTCGTCTTCGTCGTCTTCGTCTTCTTTGTCGTCTTCTTCGTCTTCTACTTCTTCGTCTTCTTCTTCTTCGTCTTCATCTTCTACGTCTTCTTCATCTTCGTCTTCGCCGTCTTCATCTTCTTTGTCTTCATCGTCTTCTTTGTCATCTTTGTCATCTTCTTCTTCGTCGTTGTCTTCTTCGTCGTCGTCTTCTTCTTCGTCTTCTTTGTCTTCTTCATCTTCTTCATCGTCTTCTTCATCATCTTCTTCGTCTTCGTCGTCTTCTTCTTCGTCTTCATCTTCTTCTTCGTCTTCTTCTTTGTCATGGTCGTCTTCGTCTTCGTCTTCATCGTCGTCATTGTCTTCGTCTTCGTCATCGTCTTCTTCGTCGTCTTCGTCATCTCTTCTTCGTCTTCTTCGTCTTCGTCGTCGTCTTCTGTGTCGTCTTCTTCTTTGTCTTCTTTGTCTTCGTCTTCTTCGTCTTCATCTTCTTTGTCTTCTTCATCTTCGTCTTCGCCGTCTTCGTCTTCTTTGTCTTCATCGTCTGTTTAATCTTCTTCATCTTCTTCTTCGTCTTCTTCTTCGTCTTTGTCTTCTTCGTCGGCTTCTTCATCTTCTTCGTCTTCTTCGTCTTCGTCTTCTTCTTCGTCGTCGTCTTTGCCATCATCTTCGTCTTCTTCGTCGTCGTCTTCATCTTCGTCGTCGTCTTCGTCGTCTTCGTCTTCTCTTCTTTGTCTTCTTCTTCTTCTTCGTCTTCTTCATCTTCATCTTCGTCTTCGCCGTCTTCACCGTCTTTGCCGTCTTTGCCGTCTTCGCCTTCTTTGTCTTCATCGTCTTCTTCGTTGTCTTCTTCTTCGTCGTCGTCTTCGTCTTCTTCTTCTTCGTCTTCTTCTTTGTCATCGTCTTCTTCTTCGTCTTCATCGTCGTCTTCATCTTCTTCGTCTTCGTCGTCGTCTTTGTCATCTCTTCTTCATCTTCATCTTCTTCATCATCTTCTTCGTCTTCTTCTTCGTCTTCTTCGTCTTCTTCGTCTTCGTCTTCGTCTTATTCATCGTCTTCGTCTTCGTCTTCGTCATCGTCTTTGCCATCATCTTCGTCTTCTTCGTCTTTGTCTTCTTCTTTGTCTTCTTTGTCTTCTTCGTCTTCGTCTTCTACTTCTTCGTCTTCTTCTTCGTCTTCATTTTCTTCGTCTTCTTCATTTTCGTCTTCGCCGTCGTCGTCTTCTTTGTCTTCATCGTCTTCTTCATCGTCGTCTTTTTCTTCGTCGTCGTCTTCTTCGTCTTCTTCATTTTCTTTGCCTTCTTCATCTTCTTCGTCATCTTCTTCATCGTCTTCTTCGTCTTTGTCATCTTCTTCTTCGTCTTCATCTTCTTCGTCTTCTTTTTCATCGTCTTCTTCTTCGTCTTCATCGTCATCTTCATCGTCTTCTTTTTCATCGTCTTCTTCGTCGTCTTCGTCATCTCTTCTTCGTCTTTGTCTTCGTCATCGTCTTCGTCATCGTCTTCTTCGTCTTCTTCTTCGTCTTCTTCGTCTTAGTCTTCGTCGTCTTCTTCGTCTTCGTCTTCTTCGCCTTCTTCTTCACCTTCTTCTTCGCCTTCTTCTTCGCCTTCTTCTTCATCTTCTTCATCGTCGTCTTCTTTGTCTTCTTCTTCGTCTTCTTCGTCATCGTCTTCATCGTCGTCGTTGTCGTCTTCGTTTTCAACGTCTTCATCTTCGTCTTTGTCTTCTTCGTCTTTGTCTTCTTCGTCTTCTTTGTCTTCGTCTTCTTCGTCTTAGTCTTCGTCATCTTCTTCGTCGTCGTCTTCATCGTCTTCTTCTTCGTCGTCTTCTTCGCCTTCTTCACCTTCTTCATCGTCGTCTTCTTTGTCTTCTTCTTCGTTTTCTTCGTCCTCGTCTTCGTAGTCGTCTTCGTCATCTTTGTCTTCGTTTTCAACGTCTTCATCTTCGTCTTCGTCTTCTTCGTCTTCGTCTTCTTCGTCTTCGTCTTCTTCGTCATCGACTTCGTCTTCTTCGTCTTCGTCGTCGTCTTCTTCGTCTTCATCTTCTTCGTTGTCTTCGTCGTCGTCGTCTTTGTCTTCTTCGTCTTCATCGTCGTCTTCTTCGTCTGCTTCTTCGTCTTTGTCGTCCTCGTTGTCTGCTTCTTCGTCTTCTTCTTTGTCTTCATCTTCTTCGTCGTCTTCTTTGTCGTTGTCTTCGTCGTCGTCTTCGTCGTCGTCTTCGCCGTCGTCTTTGTCTTCTTCTTTGTCGTCTTCGTCATTGTTGTCTTCTTCGTCTTCATCGTCATCGTCTTCTTCTTCATCGTCGTCGTATTCGTCTTCTTCGTCGTCTTAGTTGTCGTCTTCTTTGTCATCTTCTTTTTCTTCATCTTCGTCGTTGTCTTCTTCGTCGTCTTCTTCTTCGTCGTCTTCTTCTTCGTCGTCTTCTTCTTCATCTTCGTCTTCTTCTGCGTAGTTGTTGTTTTCTTCATCGTCTTCTTCGTCTTCTTCGTCTTCTTCTTCGCTGTCATCGTTGTCTTCTTTGTTGTCTTCTTCGTTGTCTTCGTCGTCGTCGTGTTCACTGTCTTCGGCGGCGTCTTTGTCGTCTTTGTCATCGTCTTTGTCATCTTCGTCGTCTATGTCGTCGTCTTCGTCATCTTCTTCTTCGTCTTCTTCATCTTCGTCGTGTCGTCTTCATCTTCGTCGTCTTCGTCGTTTTTTTGTTTGTTGTTTTAATTTTTTTAATTTTTAATTTTACAACATCCATACAAACATATATACATAAACAACATAAACAACAGTGTGCCCTGTGAACGTGACCCTCCCCCCTCACAAACATCCACACCCCTCCACCCCTGCTGAAAGTTACATCTTTGTTTTCTTCTTTCTCCTCTTCTGCAAGCTTCTCGGACAGTTTACGTTCTACCAAGTACGCGGCCAATTGTCTATTGTCTATTTCGTGGAGTCCTTCCTTCCTAAAACCACCACCGCCTGGGCGCTTTCTATCATTGCTGTCTTCATTTCTGAGTGTTCGCCCATCTTGTTCTTTTTAACCAACACCGCCATCTCTTTTATTATAGTCCATTTTATATTCAAAGCTCTGTTTATCTCCTCTTCTACCTCTTTCCAGAATCTTTGGACTACCTCGCATTCCCATAATAGGTGCATATAAACCCCTTTATCTCTCTGCAGCCATGCCAGCATCGAACTTCGCATTTTGGGAGATATATGTTAATTGGGCGGGTGCGATACCACTTATGCAGTATTTTCCTCCTTGTTTCCTCACTCTCGTGTTCTTAAGTTTGGCAATATTCCCCACTATCCTCTCCATCTCTGCTTCTGAGACTTGCAATTCCCTCTCCCAAATTGTGGTTAACTCTTCTACCGTACTTCCCCCTGATGATATTAACATATTGGATAGCCTTCCAACCTGGACCCCTTTTCCCTTCCTTCTTTTCCCCTAATTATCTTCTCAATTCCGTATCCTCTCTTTGCAAAGCCTCTCTAACCTCCCTCTGCTTAAGATATTCACTTATTGCCCTGATTTGGAGCCACCGCCTTTCTCCTAACCAATTTTCCAATCTCTCCTAATTCTACCTCCTTCATCCACTAATTGCTCCAGTCTTGTAACCCCCTTCTCTCTCAGTATTCTTATTATGCTGCTCAAATTTTCCTCCCTCTTAGGGTTCATTATCTCTAGCGAGGCTAGTTTTGATACTCCCAGTGCTATCTTCCTTGCCCAAACTTTCCACACTTCCATAGTAGCTCTCATTGGTCCAATCAATTTGTCCACCTCACTTTTTCCCATCTCCTAAATATCAATTCCTCAGTTCCGGATCCATTCACTTCTTTTCCAATTTGCCCATCTCTTATCCTCTTCCTGCAGCTCCATCAGTCTTTCAATTTGAAAGGCATCTCTATGTTTCTAGGCTGGGGATTCCCCATCCTCCTTCCTTTTTCATTTGCTATCAACCATTTTTCCTTATCCTTGGTTTTTCTTTCCTCCTTCCACCCAATAATTCAATTTCCTATCCCATTCTTTTTTTCT
>JARBWK010000005.1:100420458-100464444 GCA_030556195.1 Anolis apletophallus
TTTTAAATCGTTGCCATCTTCGTCGCCGTCTTAGTCTTCGTTGTCATGTTCGCCGCCGTCGTCTTCGTCGTCTCCGTCACTGCCGCCGTCTTCGCCGCCGCCTTCTTCATCGTCGGTGTCTTCATCGTCTTCATCGTCGTCGTTGTCTTAGTCGTCTTTTGTCGCCTTACTCGCCGTCTTCGCCGCCGCCGCCTTCGCTGCCGCCGCCTTCGCCGCCGCCGCTTTCGTCGCCGGCTTAGTCTTCGTTGTCATCTTCGCCATCTTTGCCGTCGTCGTCTTTGTCGTCCCCGTCGCCGTCTTCATCGTCTTCGTCGCCACCGCCATCTTTGTCGTCTTCGTCGTCTACGTCGTCGTCCTCGCCGTAATCTTCGCCGCCTTTGCCGTCGTCTTTGCCTTTGCTGGCGTCGCCGCCTCCATCGCCGCCGCCATCGCCGCCGTCTTCGTCGTTGTCTTCGCCGCCGCCGCCTTCATCATCTTCGCCGCCGCCATCTTCGTTGTCGCCGTCATCATCTTCTTCGTCGTCGTCTTTTTCGTCGTCTGCATCGCCGCCGTCGCCTTACTCGCCGTCTTCGTAGTCGCCATCTTCGTCGCCGTCTTAGTCTTCGTTGTCGTGTTCGCCGCCGCCGTCTTCGTCGCCGTTGTCGCCGTCTTCTTCATCGCCGTCTTCGTCGCCGCAGTCTTCGTCATCGTCCTCCTCTTTGTCGCCGTCGTCGCCGTCGTCTTCGTTGCAGTTGTCTTCGTCGTCGTCTTCATCTTTGTCGCCGTCTTCGACGGCATCGCCGTCGTCTTCATCGTTACCGTCGTCGCTGTTGTTGTCCTCGTCGTCATCGTCTTTGTCGTCTTCGTCTTCGTCGTCTTTGCCGTCGCCGTCATCATCTTCTTCTTCGTCGTCTTTTTCGTCGTCTGCATCGTCGTCTTCGCCGTCGTCTTCGCCGTCTTCGTAGTCGCCGTCTTCGTCGCCGTCTTAGTCTTCGTTGTCGTGTTCGCCGCCGCCGTCTTCGTCGCCGTTGTCGCCGTCTTCTTCATCGCCGTCTTCGTCGCCGCAGTCTTCGTCATCGTCCTCCTCTTTGTTGCCATCGTCGCCGTCGTCGCCGTCGCAGTTGTCTTCGTCGTCGTCTTCATCTTTGTCGCCGTCTTCGACGGCATCGCCGTCGTCTTCATCGTTACCGTCGTCGCTGTTGTTGTCCTTGTCGTCATCATCTTCGTCGTCTTCGTCCTCGTCGTCTTTGCCGTCGACTTCATCATCTTCGTCTTCGTCGTCTTCATCGTCGTCGTCTTTGTCGTCTTCGCCGTTGTCTTCGCCGTCTTCGCCGCCGTCGTCTCCGCCGCTGCCGTCTTCGCCGCCGCCGTCTCCGCCGCTGCCGCCTTCGTCGGCATTGTCGTCTTTGTCGCCGTCTTCGACGGCATCGATGTCGTCTTCATCGTTACCGTCGTCGCTGTTGTTGTTGTTGTTGTCGTCGTCTTCATCCTCGTCGTATTCGTCCTCGTCATCGTCGTCTTCATCGTCGCCGTCTTTGTCGTCTTCGTCGTCGTCTTCGTCGTCGTCTTCGTCATCGTCTTTGTCTTCGTCGCCTTCGTCTTCGTCGTCTTCGTCGTCATCTTCGTCGTCGTCTTCGTCATTGTCTTCATCGTTGTCTTCATCGTCGCCGTCTTCGTCGTCTTCGTCGTCGTCTTCGTCGTCGTCTTCATCGTCGCTGTCGTCTTCGTCTTCGTCATCTTGTCGTCTTCGTCGTCGCCGTCATATTTGTCGCCACCGCCGTCTTCGTCGTCTTGATCTTCGTCAACATCTTTGTCTTCGTTGTCGTCTTTGCCGTCGTCGTCTTCACCGCCGCCGCCATTTTGCCCCCGCCGCCGCCTTCATCGCTGCCATCGACTTCATCGTCGACGTCGACATCTTCATCGTCTTCGTCGCCACCGCCGTCTTCGCCGTCGTCTTCGTCGTCTTCGCCGTCGTCTTCGCCGTCGTCTTCGTTGGCGTCGTCTTCATCTTCATTGGCGTCGCCGCTGCCATTGCCGTCGTCTTCGTCGTCGTCTTCGTTGTTGTCTTCGCCGCCGCCTTCATCGTCTTCGCCGCTGCTGTCGTCTTCGTCGTCGTCGTCATCATCTTCTTCTTCGTCGTCGTCTTAAGTAAATGCGTCTGCATCGCCGTCGCCGTCGTCGTTTTAATCGCCCGTTTTAAATCGTCGCCATCTTAAATCGCCGTCTTAGTCTTCGTTGTCGTGTTCGCCGTTGTCGTCTTCGCCGTCTTCGTCACTGCCGCCGTCTTCGCCGCCGCCGCCTTCATCGTCGGCGTCTTCATCGTCTTCGTCGCCGTCGTCGTCTTTGTCGTCTTTTGTCGCCTTACTCGCCGCCTTCGCTGCCGCCTTCGCCGCCGCCGCCTTTGTTGTCATCTTCGCCGTCTTTGCCATCGTCGTCTTTGTCGCCGCCGCCGCCGCCTTCATCGTCTTCGTCGCCACCGCCATCTTCGTCATCTTCGTCGTCTACGTCATCGTTTTCGCCGTAATCTTCGCCGCCTTTGCCGTCGCCTTTGCCTTTGCTGGCATCGCCGCCGCCATCGCCGCCGCCATCGCCGCTGCCATCGCCGCCGCCATCGCCGCCGTTTTCGCCGCCATCTTCGCCGCCACCGTCTTCATCATCTTCGCCGCCGCCATTTTCGTTGTCGCCGTCATCATCTTCTTTGTCGTCGTCTTCTTCGTCGTCTGCATCGAAGACGACTTCGAAGACGATAAGCGATAAGCGATGAAAAACGATGGCGAAAGAGCGGCGACGGCGGCAGCGATTTAAGCGGCAGGCGGCAGACAAGCGGCAAAAGACGGCGTGGCGACGATAACCCACGACGGCGACGACAAAAAAGGTGGCGACGAAGATGATGACGAAGACAACGATGACGACGACAAAGACGAAGACGGCAAAGATGGGAAAGATGACAACGGCAATGATGAAGACGACAACGACGAGGAAGATGATGACGATGACGAAGACGACGAGGAAGGCGACAGCGGCGACGGCGATGATGAAGGCGACGACGACGGCGAAGACGATGACGAAGACGGCGGCGAAGACGGTGAAGACGACGACGACGAAGACGGGAAAGATGACGACGGCAACGACAAAGACGACAGCGACGACGAAGACGATGACAATGACGAAGACGACGAGAAAGACAACGGCGGCGACGAAGACGATGTCGAAGGCGGCGGCAGCGAAGATGACGAAAGCGGCGGTGGTTAAGATGACGAAGGCGGCGGCGAAGACGATGACGAAGACGACAACGACGAAGACGACAAGGACGATGAAGAAGACAACGAAGAAGACGATGGCGAAGATGACGAAGGCGAAGACGGGAAAGATGATGACAGTGGCGACGAAGACGGCGCCGGCGGCGAAGACGACAATGAAGAAGACGACGACGAAGACGACAACGACGATGAATAAGACGACGAAGTCTACGACAACGAGGAAGACGAAGTCGAAGACGCCGACGGCGAAGACGACGGCGGCGACGAAGGCGGCGGTGAAGATGATGGCAAAGATAACGGCGACGAAGACAATGGCGAAGATGACGAAGACGACGAAGACGACGAAGAAAAAACGATGAGGAAGACGTCGAAGACAATGAGGAAGACGATGAGGAAGACGACGAATATGGCGACGAAGACGCCGAAGCCGACGCAGACGACGGCGACAAAAGGCGAAAGACGCCGACGAAGACGGCAAAGACGACGCCGAAGACGCCGACGAAGACGCCGACGAAGACGGCGGCGACGGGCGGCGGCGATTTAAGACGACGACGAAGGTAACGATGAAAACGACGACGCCGGCGACGACGCCAAGACACCAAGACGGGTGACGCGGCGACGACGGCGACGACAGCGGCGATGACGAAGACGGCGGCGAAGACGACGGCGGAGAAGACGGGAAAGATGACGACGGCAACGACGAAGACGACAGCGACGACGAAGACGATGACAATGACGAAGACGACGAGGAAGACGACGGCGGTGACGGCGATGACGAAGACGGCGATGAAGACGAAGATGCAAATGAAGGCGGTGGCGGCGGTGGCGATGATGACAAAGGCGGTGGCGGCGAAGACGATGCCGAAGACGACAACGACGAAGACGACAACGACGATGAAGAAGACGTCGAAGATGATGAGGAAGACTTTGCCGCCGCCTCCGCCGCCGACTTCGTTGGCGTCTTCATCTTTGTCGCCGTCTTCGACGGCATCGCCGTCGTCTTCATCGTTACCGTCGTCGCTGTTGTCCTCGTTGTCATCTTCTTCGTCGTCTTCGTCCTCATCGGCTTCGCCGTCGTCTTCATCGTCTTCGTCGTCGTCTTCGTCGTCTTCATCGTCGTCGTCTTTGTCGTCTTCGCCGTCGTCTTCATTGTCGTCCTCATCTTCACCTTCTTCGTCGTCGATGTCGTCTTCGTCTTCGTCGTCGTCTACTTCGTCGTCTTTATCGTCATTGCCTTCGCCGTCTTCGTCGCCGTCTTCGTCGTCACTGTCGTCTTTGTCAGCGTCGTCGCCGTCTCCGCCGCCGCCGCCTTCGTCGCCACCGCCGTCTTTGTCTTCTTCATCGTCGTCGTTGACATCGTCGTCTCCGCCGTCGCCTTCGTCGTCTTTGCCGTCGTCTCCGTCTTCGTCGCCGCCATCGCCCTCGCCTTCATCGTCTTTGTTGTCGTCTTCACCGCCGCCGCCGCCATCTTTTTTATAAATATTTTATTATTTCCAAATTTTTTCCATCCATACAACATATACATAAAAACACAGTGCCCTGTGCATGTGACCCTCCCCCCGCACAAACATCCACACCCCTCCACCCCTGCTGAGGATTGCGTCTTCTTTTTCTTCTTTTCTCTTCTGCAAGCTTTCCGGACATTTACATTTCATTACATCTTAAACAACAACTCCAACTTATTTCTAATGGTTTGATCCCGGGTTCTCCAAACAATATATCCTCTCACCCGATCCCATCGTCCCAACAGCTCTCGCACTTTATCCTCCTGTAATTGATTAACCCCCATTTCCATAATTTCAAATTGAATGTGTTCCACCAAGTACCGCAGCCAGTTCTCAATTGTCCATTTCGTGGAGTCCTTCCAGCCTAGAACCACCACCGCCTGGGCGCTTTCTATCATCGCTACCTTCATTTCCGGATGTTCCCCCATCTTGCTCTTTTTTACCAACACCGCCTTCTCTTTTGTGATGGTCCAATTTATATTCAATACTCTATTGATCTCCCCTTCTACCTCTTTCCAAAATTTTTGGACCACCTTGCGTTCCCATAATAGGTGCATATACACTCCTTTGTCTCGGCAGCCGTGCCAACACCGTGTACCCATATTTTGGGAAAGGTAGGTCAATTGGGCTGGGGTGTGGTGCCACTTGTGCAGTATTTTCCTCCTTGTCTCCCTCACTCTTGTGTTTTTAGTCTTAGCAATATCCCCCACTATCCTCTCCATCTCTGCTCCTGAGACCTGCAACTCCCTCTCCCACATTGTGGTTAACTCTTCTACCGTACTTCCTCCTGATGTTACTAATATTTTGTATATCCTTCCAACCTGGACCCTTTTCCCTTCTTTCTTTTCCCTGACTATCTTCTCAAATTCCGTGTCCTCTCTTTGCAAGGCCTCTCTCACCTCCCTCTGCCTAAGGTAGTTTATTTATTTATTTATTTATTTATTTATTTATTTATTTATAATTTCGATTTGGTAGACTGCTCTCTCTAGAGCCCAGAGCGGTTTACAACATAAAATCAATAAAAACATCAAAACAGATAAAAGACGTATACCCAAAGGCCCCACTCCCCACAATAACCCCGGCAAGCAACAATGTGCAGAAGCAATGCATGGCAGGACGGGATGTTGGCAGCTCGCAGATAGGAGGCTTCAGCTGGAACCAAATGCCTGCCTATTGCCCTGTTTTGCAGCCACCGCCTTCCTCCCAACCAGTTCTCCAGCCTCTCTCTCCTGATTCTGCCCCCTTCGTCCACTAGTTGCTCCAGTCTCGTCACCCCCTTCTCTCTCAATTCCCTTATTATTCTGCTCAGGTTTTCCTCCCTCTCGGGGTTCATGATCTCCAGGGAGCCTACTTTTGATACGCTATCTTCCTTTGCCAAGATCTCCACACTCCCACCGTGGCCCTCATTGGTCCCATCAATTTCTCCACCTCCCTTTTTCCCCATCTCCTAAATATCAGTTCCTCTCTTCCCAATGCGTTCGCTTCTTTTTCCAGTGCTACCCATCTCTTGTCGTCCTCCTGCAGCTCCATCAGTCTCTCAATTTTTTTAATAATAGTTTTTATTGTTTTTCAAAATAAACATAGACATGCACATCAACAGGTTGTGGTGGAAATGCGGAGAAATAAAAAAATTCTGGAAAACTATTCACCAACACACGAGAAAAATTTTGGATATTGATTTAGAATTAAAACCAGACTATTATTTATTAAACCTCACAGGCCAGCTACTGGATAAGAAAAAGGATAAGTTATTTTTTTACTTGACAGCAGCAGCAAGGCTGGTGATAGCAAAGAAATGGAAAGCAAAGGAACCATTACTGGTGACAGATTGGATATTGAAAGTAAGAGAGTTTATGGACATTGATTATCTAAAAACCAGATTGAAGGATGGCATACAGGAGAACCCAATTGACTGGCAACCTGTAACACAATATATAAAGAACTTTATTGGTTAAAAGATCTCAATAATAGAAAAATTAAGAAATCAAAACGGCAAGACTCTTTATTATCATGGACTTACAAATCAAGATTTAAGAAATCCTCCGTGAAATGGATCGGAAGAAGATGGAAGAGTTTCTTCCCCAACTCCCTCCTTTTTCTACATCACTGATCTTTCCTAAATTTTCCTTTCTCTTTCTAACACTCATTCCCCCCCCACCCACTGCCCTTTTCCCTCTCTCCCTTTCCCGATACCCCCCTGACGGCTAATTTCTTTACCCTATGTTTTATTGTATTATTCTTGAAAACTCAATAAATAAATAAAATTAAAAACAGGTTGTGGTGGAGCTGGGTAAGGGTTTGGGGCGTAGGGGGGGGGGGGGAATAGGATGGGCACACTGGGTAGGGGTACAAACATTATAAAATGACTTCCCAAAGATTGACCGAGTGCATCTTATTTTCGTGTTTGTGGTTCTGTTAGTTACATTCCCTTCACAGTGGGTATGTTGTTATTGATATTACAGTTCATTTATCTCCACTGTGAATTTGTGACCTTCGTTTTGCATATACTTCTTAAGGCTGGTCCAGTCTGTTTTGTTTCTATCTTTGTTCATGTTGTGGGCTAGGGCGTCCATCTGGATCACATCTAAAGTCTCAATTTGAAAGGCATCTCTGTATAGTTCTAGGCTAGGGATTCCCCATCCTCCTTCTGTTTCGTTTGCTATCCTCCATTTTTTCCTTATCCTTGGTTTCTTTCCTCCCTCCACCCAATAATTCAATTTCCTATCCCATTCTTTTATCATTTTCCTGGGAGGACCCCTGGCAAGGCTTGGGCTAGGTATAAAATTTTTGGCAAGATCATCATTTTAATTGCTCTTATTTTTGCCATTCTCCTCAAACTTTTCTGTTTCCAGCCTTTCATCTGTTTCAACACTTTTTTCCAGATCTTTCCATAGTTTGCTTCTGTTATTCTCTCTATGTTTTTGTATATCCACACTCCCAGATATTTCATTCTTTTTACCCCTAATTTTAACCCTGACGCTTTCCTTACCTCTATCTGTTCCCTCGGACCTGTATTTATAAACATCATCTCAGACTTCTCCATATTCACCTGAAGCCCCGATTGTTCCTCAAACTCTCGCAGAGTTTCCTTCATTGCTTTTACCATTTTCAATGGCATCTGTTAATAATAATGCGTCATCCGCAAACAAATTCACCTTCACCTCTATCTCCCTATCCTGTACCCTTCCCACGTGCTGGCTGCCCTGATCTTGTTCGCTAGTGTTTCTATCGCCATTACGAAAAGCATTGGAGATAAGGGACATCCCTGCTTAGTCCCATTCCGTATTCTGATATTCTCCGTCCTCTTCCCATTCACTCGTATATATGCCTGACTCCCCATATATATACTCCTAATCACTTCACAAAACCTCTCTCTAGATTTAATACCTTACACACCTCATACAGGTAGCTATGGTTTACTTTATCAAATGCCTTATAGACATCTAGTTTTAATATTCCCAACTTCCTCTTGGCCGCAGTAGCATGGTGTAGCACATTCATTACATTCCTAATCGGTTCACTGATCCGTCTTCCTTTCACAAAGCCAAATTGATCCCCATTATAATTTTTGGAATTATCCTCCAGCCTATTCGCCAATACCTTTACAAATATCTTATAATCTTGGTTTGCTAAGCTTATGGGACGGTAGGACTCCGGGTTCGTCTCATCTCGATCTACTTTCGGTATAGTTACAATCTCCGATAACTTCCATGTCTGTGGGATTACCTGCTCCATCAAGACCTCATTAAATAGCTCTGTCAGAAATGGTAGCAAATCCTGTACATATGTTTTGTAAAATTCTCCTGAGTACCCACTTGGGCCTGGCGCCTTTGCCATCTTCAGTTGCTTAATAACCCTCTCCACCTTTTCTTGCCTGATCTCTGAGTTTAGATAGTTTTTATCCTCTTCGTTTACCTTTTGCCCGGCCTCTATTGGGATCCCGCTCACCTCTTCCTGTTTGTATAGTTTCTCATAAAATTCTTTCACAATCCTTTCTATTTCCTCCTTACCTTCCTTCAGCTCTCCCTTTGTATCCCTCAGCACCCGAATATATGATTTCTCCTTTCTTTTTAAAAATATCTTGCCAGTTGTTTCACTGACTTTGTCCCCCAAGAACTAATTTTTTGCCTAGTTGCCATTCTCATTTTATTCCAATGCAGCTCATCATATTGTTCCAATTCTTTCTTTCTCTGTTTTAATAACTTATACCATTCTCTAGCCTTGGTCAGCTTTGGAATGTTCCCTCTATCGTTTAACCTATAATACTCTTTTATTTCCTCCTGTATTCTCTTTTTATCCTGCTCCCTGGCTACTACGGCCATATTATATCTCCATATTCTTGGGTTCCTCCGTTGTGTCATTCTCAACTTCACTGATATTGGCGCATGGTCGGAGAGCCACATGGGCCTCACCTCTGCACTTCTCACCTGAGCATTTGCTGACCTTTCCATCAGTATATAGTCAATACAACTAAAGACATTATGCCTTGCGGAATAGTTGGTGCTTCTCTTTCCTATGCAGGTCCACCATATTCAATTTATTCAAATTTAGAGATCTTCTATTATTCCCTCCTACCGATGACATTTGGATATTGAAATCTCCCGCAAAAATTGTCATCCCCCTCTTTAAAGTTATCCAGTTTACTCTTAACATTCACAATATACTGTTTCTGTTGCACATTGGGGGCATATATGGCTGCCACTGTCAGCTTTTGCCCATGTATCACCCCTTTCATAAACACCTACCTCCCTTCCTTATCCTTTTTCCACTCCACCCTTTCCAGGAGAGCTGCATTCTGTGGTCACGTTCAATTTCCTCTTGCAGAGCGAGCTCTTCCGGCGTCGCACTCCTGCCTGGGGGCCTCGGCTCTCCGCCACCTGCTGCTCCTTCCGGTTGCTGCGGTCCTTCTTCACTTATTCCAAGCCGGGCGAGGAGTTTCTGCCCCTCCTCCAAATTCCTCGCTCTCAAAGTCTCTCCATCCTTGAATACCAAAATTGCAGCCGGAAACACCCACATGAATCTCACGCCATTCTTGTGTAAACAAGATGTTATCCGCCTCAGAGCAGCGCGATCGTCCAAAGTTTGTTTGGATAAGTCACGGAGACAAATGATCTTGTTCACACCAAACTTAAGATCAGGGATTTTTCTCAGGCTTCTGAACACAGTCTCTGCCAGGCTCTCCGATGAGAACGCCACAACCATGTCCTTTTGTCTCGGCAAGGCTCTCCCATCTGGGAAAGTCCAATGGGCTCTCTCCATTTGTGCTTCCTGGATGTCCACACCATTTTGTGCCAGCCACCTCCTTAAAGCTTCTTCCAGCCCGCCTGCTTGGGCAAAATCGGGAGCGAAACCTCTCAGACGCACATTCCGTCTCCTCTGGCGATCTTCCAGATTGGCCATTCTCAGACTATGCTTCTGTAGCGACTCCTCCATCGCTTTAAACTGAGATTGCATTCCTTTTTCATTTTTTTCTACTTTCTCTTCCAACTGTTTAGATGCTTTCTTGACCTCATTCACTTCTTTACTGAGTTCGTCCACGCATCTTTCCACTCCCACCAGTTTCTTAACCACCTCATCAAATTTACATTTCAAGAAGTCCAGAATGTTATCCATTTTCCCTTCCAGGCTGTCCATTTTTGCTCCGAGAGCATTTGCCGAGTCCGCGATCTTAATCTCCTTCCTGACTTTCTCAGTCTAATTTTAAATCCGCTCCCATCCACTCCTCTTTTCTTTCAAAGATACCAATCTTTACCTCTTTTTGATCAGCACTAATTCCTCCATCAGATAGTCCCAGTCTCAAGAGGGGGGTGGGGTGGGGGATTGAAGGTTTCACCGGCACTTTTTCAAAAGTTTCATCTGGAGCCCTCTCGTGGAACGTCTATTCAAAGTTCCAGCACATGCCACGCCCCCGTCTTTGTCGCCATCTTCGACGGCATCGCCGTCGTCTTCATCGTTGTCGTCGTCGCTGTTGTTGTTGTCCTCGTAAGTAAATGCGTCTTCGTAAATCGTCTTAGTTGTCTTCATTGTCTTCGCCGTCTTTGTCGTCTTAAATCGTCTTAGTAAATCTTAGTGATCGTCGTCTTAGTCGTCATCGTCTTAGTAGTCGTCTTAGTCGTCGTCGTCTTAAATCTTCGTAGTCTTAAGTCGTCGCTGTAGTCTTCGTCATCTTATTAAATCGTCTTCGTCGTCATCTTCGTCGTCGTCTTCACCGCCGCCGCCTTCTTCATCATCTTCGTCACCGCCGCCGTTTTCGTCGTCGTCATCATCTTCTTCGTCGTCGTCTTCGTCGTCTGCATCACCGTCGTGGCCTTACTCGCCGTTTTCGTCGCCGCCGTCTTCGTCGCCGTCTTAGTCTTCGTTGTCGTCTTCGCCGCCGCCATCTTCGTTGTCTTCGTCTTTGTCGTCTTCGTCGTCTTCTTCGCTGTCTTCGTCGTCGTCTTCTTCGTCTTCACCATCTTCTTTGTCGTCGTCTTTGTCGTCGTCTTTGTCTTCGTCTTTGCCGTCGTCTTCGCCGTCGTCTTCGTCGTCGTCTTCGTCGTCGTCTTCGTCGTCTTCGTCGTCGTCTTCATCGTTGTCGGCGTCAACGTCTTCGTTGTCTTCACCGCCGCTGCCGCTGCTGTCGTCTTCGCCGTCTTCGTCTTCGTCGTCTTGGTCGTCGTAGTCGCCGTCGTCTTCTTCGTTGTTGCCGTCGCCACCTCCGTTGTCGCCGTCATCGCCATCGTCGCCTTCGCCGTCGCCGTCGTCGCCGTCGCCGTCTTCGCCGTCGCCGTCGTCTTCGTCGTCTTCGTCCTCGTCATCGTCTTCGTCGTCTTCATCGTCTTCGTCGTCTTCGTCGTCGTCTTCGTCATCTTCATCGTCGCCGTCTTTGTTGTCTTTGTCGTCTTTGTCGTCATCTTCGTAGTCGTCTTCGTCGTCATTGTCTTCGTCGTCGTCGTCTTCGTCGTCGTCTTCATCGCCGCCGCCGCCTTCGTCGTCGTCTTCGTAGTCTTCGTCGTCGCTGTCGTCTTCGTCATCTTTGTCGTCGTCGTCGTCTTCGTCGTCGTCTTCGTCTTCGTTGTCGTCTTCACCGCCGCCGCCTTCATCATCATCTTCGCCGCCGCCTTCTTCATCGTCATCATCTTCTTCGTTGTTGTCTTCGTCATCGTCTGCATCGCCGTCGTCGCCTTACTCGCCGTTTTCGTCGTCGCCATCTTTGTCGCCGTCTTAGTCTTCGTTGTCGTCTTCGCCGCCGCCGCCTTCGTTGTCTTCGTCTTTGTCGTCTTCGTTGTCTTCTTCGTCGTCGTCTTTGTCCTCGTCTTTGTCCTCGTCTTTGTCGTCTTTGTCGTCGTCTTCTTAGTCTTTGTCGCCGTCTTCATCTTTGTCGTCGTGTTCGTCATTGTTGTCTTCGTCGTCTTCGTCATCTTTGTCGTCTTCTTCTTTGTCGTCTTCTTCTTCATCGTCTTCGTCGTCTTCATCGTTTTTGTCGTCTTCATTGTCTTCATTGTCTTCGTCGTCTTCATCTTCGTTGTCGTCTTCGTCGTCGTTTTTGTCATCTTTGTCATCTTCCTTGTCGTCTTCTTTGTCGTCTTCGTCATCATCTTCGTCTTCGTCTTCGTCTTTGTCTTCATCGTCATTGTCGTCTTCGTCGTCTTCATCACCGCCTTCTTCTTTGTCGTCGTTTTCATCATCTTCGTCGTCTTCGTCGTCATCTTCGGCATCTTCGTCATCTTTGTCGTCTTCGTCATCTTCGTCGTCTTCTTCATCGCCTTCGTCGCCGCCTTCTTCTTTGTCGTCGTCTTCGTCGTCTCCGTCGTCTTCGTCGTCGTCATCGTCGTTTTTGTTGTCTTCATCATCGTCGTCTTCGTTGTTGTTGTCGTCTTCATCGCCGTCGTCGTCTTCATTGTCGCCTTCGTCGTCTTTGTCGTCGTCTTCATCGTCTTATCGTCTTAATCTTCTTTGTCGGCTTCGTCGTCGCTGTCGTCTTCGTCGTCGTCTTCTTCGTCTTCACTGCCGCCGCCGCCTTCGTCGCCGCCACCGCCGTCTTCTTCGTCTTCATCGTCGTCTATGTCGTCCTCTTCGCCGTCGTCTTCGTCGTTTGCGCCGTCGTCTTCGCCGTCGTTTGCGCCTCCGCTGTCTTTGTCACCGCTGTCTTCGTCGCCATCATCTTCGTCGTCTTCGCCGCCGCCGCCTTACTTGCCGTATTCGCTGCCGCCGCCTTTGCTGCCGCCACCTTCGCCACCGCCTTCATCGCCGCCACCTGCGTTGCTGCCTTAATCTTCGTTGTCGTCTTTGCTGTTGCCTTCGCCGTCGCCTTCGCCGTCGTCGTCATCGTCGTCGTCTTCGTCGTCGTCCTCCTGTTCGTCGTCGCCGTCGCTGTCTTCTTCATCGCCGTCTTCGCCGCCGCCACCTTCGCCGCCGCCGCCTTCGCCGCCGCCGCCTTCGCCGCCGCCGCCTTCGTTGTCTTCGTCGTCGTCTTCGCCATCATCGTCTTCATCGTCTTCGCCGCCGCCGTTGTCGAGGTCGTCTTCATCGCCGCCGCCTTCGGCGTCATCGCCTTTGTCTTCGGCGGCGTATTCGCCGTCGTCGCTGACGTAATTTAGATCGTCTTCGCCGTCGTCTTCATCTTCTTTGTCGTCTTCGTCGTCGTTTTTGTCATCTTTGTCATCTTCTTTGTCATCTTCTTTGTCGTCTTCTTTGTTGTCTTCGTCATCATCTTCGTCTTCGTCGTCTTCTTTGTCTTCATCGTCATTGTCATCTTCGTCGTCTTCATCACCGCCTTCTTCTTTGTCGTCGTTTTCATCATCTTCGTCGTCTTCGTCGTCGTCATCTTCGGCATCTTCATCATCTTCGTCATCTTCGTCGTCTTCTTCGTCGTCTTCATCGCCGCCTTCTTCTTTGTCGTCGTCTTCGTCGTCTCCGTCGTCTTCGTCGTCGTCATCGTCGTCTTTGTTGTCTTCGCCGTCGTCTTCATCTTCGTTGTCGTCTTCGTCGTCGTTTTTGTCATCTTTGTCATCTTCTTTGTCGTCTTCTTTGTCGTCTTCTTTGTCGTCTTCTTTGTCGTCTTCGTCATCATCTTCGTCTTCGTCTTCGTCGTCTTCTTTGTCTTCATCGTCATTGTCGTCTTCGTCGTCTTCATCACCGCCTTCTTCTTTGTCGTCGTTTTCATCATCTTCGTCGTCTTCGTCGTCGTCATCTTCGGCATCTTCATCATCTTCGTCATCTTCGTCGTCTTCTTCGTCGTCTTCGTCGCCGCCTTCTTCTTTGTCGTCGTCTTCGTCGTCTCCGTCGTCTTCGTCGTCGTCATCGTCGTCTTTGTTGTCTTCGTCATCGTCGTCGTCTTCGTTGTTGTTGTCGTCTTCATCGCCGTCGTCGTCTTCATCGTCGCCTTCGTCGTCTTCGCCGTCGTCTTCATCGTCGTCGTCTTCATCGTCTTCATCTTCTTCGTCGTCTTCGCCGCCTTACTTGCCGTCTTCGCCGCCGCCTTTGCTGCCGCCATTTTCGCCACCGCCTTCATCGCCGCCACCTTCGTCGCTGCCTTAATCTTCGTTGTCGTCTTCGCTGTCGTCTTCGCCGTCGCCTTCGCCGTCGTCGTCATCATCGTCGTCTTCGTCGTCGTCCTCCTCTTCGTCGTCGCCGTCTTCTTCATCGCCGTCTTCGCCGCCGCCGCCGCCTTCGTCGTCTTCGCCATTGTCGTCTTCATCGTCTTCGCCGCCGCCGTTGTCGCGGTCGCCTTCGTCTTCGGCGGCGTATTCGCCGTCGCCGCCGACGTAATTTAGATCATCTTCGCCGTCGTCTTCATCGCCGTCGTCTTCGTCGTCGTCGTCTTCGTCGCCGTCGTCTTCGTCGCCGTCGTCTTCGTCGCCGTCGTCTTCGTCGTAGTCTTTGTCGTAGTCTTCGCTGTTGTCGTTGTCTTCGCTGCCGTCGTCTTCGTCGCCGTCATCTTCGTCGTCTTCCTCTTCCTTTTCCTCTTCGTTGTCGTCTTCGTCTTCGTCATCTTCGTCGTCTTCATCGTCGTCTTCGCCGCCGCCGCCTTTGTCGTCGTCTTCGTCATCATCATATAATAATAATATTTTTATTCCGCCCTATCTCTTCAAGGGGACTCAGGGCGGATTCCAGCATAACAGTGGCAAACATTCAATGCCTCCATAGAACACGTGATACTAAAATAAAATCCCAGAAAACCCCCACATATAAAAGTAATCTTAAAGCCTAACATCAAAATAAGACTTAACATCAATAAATTAAACTACATGTAACCAGACAAAATTCTATAATAACATACATCTAAACAAAACACCCACATTAGAGTAAAACAGGCAGCATGGGTTAACAAAACAGTATGGGTTGGTTATGTGGTCAAATGAGGTCATTTTCATCCATCATTGAGCATTTCTGAGTGTTCAAAATTAATAAACATCAACTTTGTGGACTCTATAAAATAATTCTGTAATCTTGGCAAGTACTATTATATCAAGATTTCATTAGAAGGATACAATGGTATCAATAGGAATACGGTATAGGCTGAGCACGAGTCAGAATTCTGAAATCTGCAGTCTTCCAAAATCCAAAATTGTCCAACGTAGGTGGCTGTGAAACCTTTGCTTTCTGATAGTTCAATGTACAATGTACACAAACTTTGTTTTATGCTTAAAATATTACAAGATTGAATAAAATTACTTTCAGGGCCTACGTATAAGGCATATATGAAACATAAATGAATTACATGTATAGGCTTGGGTCCTATCTCCAAGATATGTTATGATGTACTGTATATACATATAAACACAGGAATTCCAAAACTGGAAAAAAATTCTGGAATCCAAGCCTTTTGGGCCCTTTCAAAAGGTATTTCTCAAAATTAAGGATTTTTTTAATTTACTAGATTGGAAAAGTGTGACCATTCAAATTGTTGGACTGCAACTCCCATTGACCATAGCTCAAGATGAGGGATGAAGGGGAGGGGGATTGTAAATAACATCTAGATAGATAAATAGATAGATAAATAGAGCAGACTCTCAGTTAACCAGAATACAACCAACCAGAACTCTCAAGCAACTGGCAAAGAATAGAAGAAATACTATTTTCAATAAAAATAAAATAAAGTTAATTTTTAGGGGATATGTAAAGCTGCATTACATTAATTTAAGTTTATTTCTATTTACTTTTAATTGCTATATTTCAATATTAATTTCAAGCCAATACAGATTTTATATAATACTATTGTATGGATATAGTATTATCCCTATTTTTAATAGTAACTCACAAGCAATCGGTAATTACATTTATCCAGCATCTACCAATCTTCATGGGTGCCAGTTAACAGAGAGTATACTGTATATAGATTGATAAATGTTAAGAGTAGGGTAGCTGGTTTTGGGAAAGCCTGGCTCTGCCTTTGATTGACCCTGAAAACCATCAACACATACGTTTTATGAAGGGTTAATGTCTGAGATTTCTGTCTTCTTTTGCAAAGTGTGAGTATCAGCAAATACTGCCTTTGGATTATTTATCTTTCTTTTGTTATTTGAAAGATAGTGTCTTCTGTGCAGTGAGCTGAAGCTTATGCTGATGGCTTTGTAATATGTTTTTAACTTATTGGCATGCGTTCTGGCTAATACATTTGAGCCCGTTTCTGTTGGACATTTGCAAAGCAGGCATTGCAGTGAGGAAAATGGAGACAGTCTGTTGGGACTCAATCACATGATGGATTTGGAGGAGGCAGCACTCCTCAAGTACCAAGAAGAAGAAACCACAGGGCAGCGAGTTTGTCTTTATGCTCTCAACATCTTTATTTTGCTGCTGCTGGGAGCATCTTTTTACTGTATCTATCGAGCAACAGACTATTCTTAGTGGTAGCTGGGGAAGGCAGACTCCCCCATCAAAGGTCATTTCTTCCTGAAACTTTTGGTGATTTACCCCCCCCCCCCCAAACACCATCTATCTTGAGGAGTGCAGTTAGAAAAGGGATCGAAGGTGTTGTAGTGTTCATCATCAACCCAATGACATATCTTTGCTGCAGGAGCAAATCCCACCTATACTGCATCAACACCTGGGATATGGCATATGGCCTCAAAAAGCTGGATGGAATTCAGAGTCTCTGGCAGCTGCTAATCTTTGTTGCACATATGGACAAAGCGTATAATTGGCATTTTGCTACATGACAGGGGAGCCCAAAATTGGCACTTCTATTTCCACATGGCTAGACTTGAATTGTCCCCTCGGGGGAACAAACCAACCACGGTAGAGTACCTCAATATGTCCACTTCTAGGGCAATGTGGTGACTTCTTGTAGAATTCTCTTATGGTTTTGTAAATATCTGTCAAAACCAGATTGAGATTTGAGGGGGGGGGGGGAGGTATTATCCCACAACTACTTTTCTAGCTAATTAGGATTAGGGAAGTGACAAATGATGAGTAACTTGATTCTATCCCCATTCTAAGGAAGGTTAGTATGGATCAAAAGTTACTTAGGCAATCCTTTGTAGCTTGAGGATGATGGTTTTTCTAATGTGGTGTCTTGGTGGTGGGTCCGTAGGTGGCTGTGGAATCCTATTCTTGATTCGCATGTTCTCCTGCAATGAAGACATTGGTCTCCAGAAGGAAGGCAGTCTCAGTCAGGGTTGGCTTGGCGTGCCTTCCTCTTGGCACGTTTCTCCCTTTTGCCCTCCATTCATGCCTTTTTGAATTCTGCAGCACTGCTGGTCACAGCTGACCTCCAGTTAGAGCACTCAAAGGCCAGGGCTTCCCAGTTCTTGGCATCTATGCCATATTCTTAAGGTTGGTTTTAAGCCCAAGTTCAAAAGTTAACAAGTAGAGATATTTCTATCATTGTGTATGCATAATGAATAATGGTAAGGACAATGGGACAGCTGCTAATACAGAAGCCAAGAAACGAAGGGATGCACCAATATATGTGCATAAAACAGATAAAATGTACTAGAAATCTATCCCAATAGTACAGTTACACAATACTCAAAACTTATTGTATGAGTTGTATAGATATAGGTATAACAAATTCATAGATTTAACACAATATAATGGTTGCTTCACCCATAGTTGACCAACTGAAATAAATATCAATATCTATATTATGGCTTGTTGCTATTGACAATAATGTATGAATAATGCCTTATAATTTCTTTGTTATTTTAGATATTTTCAAATTTTATGCCATTTGCCATTCAACCCTAAAATTTGAAAAATGAAAAAGTGAATGCGTACATAACTAATCACCTTTAACACAAGAAAAATGAATTACAGTAAGTAACAGATACTTACTGAATGCAAAAAGGTATGCCTGAAAGTTTGATTGACTGGTACTTCTCATTTCAAACAGTAGGGTTGGTGATGAAACCACAAATTCCGTATCACCTACTTTGTGACAGGCCAGGACTGTTTAACACTACACTACTTAATGATGTTTTAGCACTATAATCCCACTGGCAATTTCCTCTGGGACTTGCAGTTTGAGGAAGCGTATTTAGAATGCTCATAAAGAGAGTTCTAGTGCCTCCACAAACTTCAAACTCCAGGATTCCCAAGGATGCAGTCATAGCAAGTCAAGGGTTATAATTGCGTGAAAGCTTGAAAAGAAGAAAAACGTCTTCCATACGTAGCATGTTGAAGAACGCCCAGAAGCATGGCAGAATGAGGAATGTCTATGAGGAGGTTTAGCACAAAATCCAGAATTCATGGAAGTGCAATGTTCTATCCAATGAATGATATACACTGGCAACCTGCTACTTTAGCGAGGCAGCCAAAGTGCTAAGGCAGTTGATTAGCAGGCATTGATGTCTGTTCTCATCTTGAATCAAGAGTGGAAAAAATCCTCAAAGAGATTATTTTTTCCTCTGCAAGGCACAAGTTGTGGTAGCAAGGGGTTTATGTCAGTGAGAAGATGGGACTCTGCTCCACGTTTTACTCCAGACTTTAAAGACATTGTCTGTCTGTCTATGATCTGTCTCTTTCTCTCCCTCTCTTTCTTTTCTCCCCCACAACCTCCACTGGATTCAAGGAGCTGAAAATGGCTCACAAAAGTTAAAACCAATACAGGTAAAGAAAAAAAATAAGATGCAAAATTACAAAAATAAATTCTAAATAGGTTTAAGCTATTAAAAAACTAAAAATACAACCATTAAAAAGAAAAAAAAGACAAACATGAACAGTTCAATACACTATTAAGTGCCCTTTCTTCCTGAACAGCCAGCTGTCAAAGGTATACAAGGGAATAACAAGAAGGAGGCCTATTTAACCTCTCTAGTAGGCACCACTCTTGCATTTTCATCAAATGTACCAATGACCAAGGTGGGACAGGTAGAAGGACCTCTCTGGAAGATCTCAAACACACAGGCAAACTGATATGGGAGAATACAATCTTTCAGAAAACATGGCTCTGAGCTGTATAGGTAATAATGTCTTAGGACCTTATTAGACAGTCTTCTCCCCATTTCTCCACATTGCCGAAACAGAGTTCCACGGAGCCCATCACATGATGCAGGACAACTTCTGGTGGGACTCCACTTTTGCAGCATGGAGAAAAGGAGGCCAGAGTGCCATTGAAGGACTTGGGTAATACCAGACTCCTATTGAAGAACATTAAGAGAAAGCTGGGAAAGGATGGGGAAAGAACAGGAAACCATGTGAGATGGGAGGCCACCCTAGAAAACAGGGAAAGAAGGTAGGGAATGAAGGAGGACAGTTCCTTCTGCTTTCTCCCTGCCCATCTGATAAGATCCTTATGTTCAGATTTGTTCATCCCATTGAAAAGCTCATTTTAAGATTGCTATAAAAGCCAGACAACATCACTGCCATAGAAGCCTTAAGCGGCCTCTGGTATAGGATGATATGGTGCTCTGTTCCAACAGCAATTCTTGCTAATCATTCAAATGCTTGTCCTGATGAAATTACAAGTAGTCTAATTGACCTGGCTAGCAGTCTAAACAAATGAAGATAGAATTTTCATAATTCTCTAAGTTACATTTTGTGCTAGCAACAAAACTGGCAAGTTCATTTGTTTGCATGTGAAATTACATTTTATTTACATTGCCATGTGAGCTAACAGCAGCTTTCTTTGATGCTGCAATAGGAAGACAAAAAACAGAGTCCCTTGAGCATGCTGAAGCTGTTCGAAGGTCTTATTTGGGTTCTCTTTCTTGCCACAAATCACAGATTATTTTCCTACGATCAACACCACTACTGAAAAGGATAGGCCAAAGGCTTTAGGCTTTGGTGGGAATTGTTCACAAGATCTTCATTCAAGATACATATAGTCATACTAAAAAAAACCTTATTAATAATTCCATGAAGAAGAAAAGCAGTGGTTCCCAACCTTTGGTCTTCCATGTGTTTCGGACTTCAGCTCCCACAATTCCTAAGAGTTGGAAAGCTGGCTGGGATTTCTGGGAGTTGGAAGTCCAAAGCAACTGGAAGATCAAAGGTTAGGAACCACATAACTAAAGGCTTTGAAATGTAAAAGGTTTCTTAGAGATGACTAGTGCCAATAGAGTATACCTTTGGTTGTACAGAAAATCCAAAAAGGTGTCTTTTTCCTTCTATGGAAACACAGTGAAAGTTGGTTGGGAGCGCTCTACAACTCACACTAGTGATTCTGACTCCATCATTTTTGCAACACAGAGACAACTTCAAGGTAAGATTTGCAACTTCCAGCCAAAAGATATTGCCCTCCTCCAGATGCTCCCAGATATATTTGTTAATTTATCAAATGGGATACTCATGCATTTAAAAAGAAGTTTTCAACAAGGATCCATTTTCGTGCCTACTCCTTAATATTTCAGGCATGCTCTTTCCCTTCCTGAGAGCCGGGCCTGGCTTTTCCTGATGATGACAGGCCTAGGTCGGGCAGGAATGCTCTTTCCCTTCCTCCCTGCCTGTCCAAGGAGCTGCTGGAACAGGAAGGAGGTGGCAGCATGCTTCCATTGTTCTCAGTGGCTCAGACTCAGCCCCCAATAAATTTATATTTATTTTTTTAAAAACCACGAAACAGCGAGTCTGCATAAAGCGAACCATGAAACAGCAAGATAAGTTTTAGAACCACCTCCCAATTTATGCCCCCTCATCCTACAAATATATAATGGTTTTCAAGAGGCTGATTTCTCAGGAATTGTGAAGGATATGAAGCACGGCCTAATGTCCCTGGAACAACATGAATTACAGGGAACAACAGGCTTTATGGAAGTTATCATAGAATCATAGAGTTGGAAGAGACCTCGTGGGCCATCCAGTCCAACCCCCTGCCAAGAAACTTGATGAACCAACCTGGACACAGTATACTATTTGAGAACACAGAAATGCTGGACCACTCTATCAACTACCATGTCAGACTCTAACAACTACCATGTCAGGCTACACAGAAAAGCCATTGAAATCCACAAGTATGTGGACAATTTCAACAGAAAGGAAGAAACCATGAAAATGAACAAAATCTGGCTACCAGTATTTAAAAAAACCTCTAAAATCATAACAGGAAATAAAGAGCAACACTCAAAAATAGGGGAATCCCAGACAAGAAACAATAAGGGCCAGCTAATCACCTCCCAACAAAGGATTCCCCGGGCAGTAAGAAGCCAGACCTTGAAACTGCCAGGCCATTAAATATGTACTAATCAAGGTGGCCAATTGAAACATTCACACTTTCCTCAAACAGACAATAGTTCTTTCTCCCACCCCAGACATTCCCTTGCCTAATTTCCAACAGACCTCACAACCTCTGAGGATGCCTGCCATAGATGCAGGTGAAATGTCAGGAGAGAATGCTTCTGGAACATGGCTATATAGCCCGGAAAACTCACAACAACTCAATCATTCAAATAGATTTTGAACATATACTTGGTAATGGTGTTGTACTTTCCCCTTTTCCATGTTTTTGATGTTGTGAAGGGGACTTCAATTTTGAAGTCATCATCCAAATCTGCAGGGGGAAAAAGAATGCCGATTTGATTTTTAAATAGACTGTTCAACTAGTTCTCAAGCAACCATATATTTTGTAGAGAACTCACAGTAGTTTGAAAGAGTATCAGAGGGTTTTGATGTTTGCAGAGTTCAGTTGTGATGTGAGATGGCCAATAATAGCTCAAAAGGGCTCTCTACTTCAAATGTGCTTCCGGGTGAAAGGTTAGGAACAGCAGGCAAGTTTTTGTCAGGGCATTTTTTCCACATACTTCTGAGTAGCCACAGATCTATAGAAATTCTAATATTTGTTTTAGGCTACCTTAACTGAAAAGCCTTCTTTCTGTGCCATTCTGCATAATGGAGCCTCCTTTTTCAAAATATTCAGCATTCTATTGTCTAATCATAGCAGATTAATGAAGTCGCCAAGATTCATTTAGAAAGCAATTGAGAATGTCTAATTTTAATTAGGAGTTTTGATTGCCGATGCTAATGCAATTTTTTAAAGAAAGCATTTGTCTCCTGAAGTATACTTTTATGTTCAAGAAATCACAGTATCTAGATGTATCCCAGTTTGTGGTAACACAACTTACTGCAAGTTGAATATTAAGGGACATTTCGCCATTTTGGAATCCATTTTCCATTTTCTGTATAGCACATTTTCCCTTTGTAAAAAATGGCTAAATATCTATAAGAAAATCCAACAGGTTTTACTTTTGGCAGCATACATCGGATTGCAGTATTGGATTGTAACACAGTACAACCAGTTGTGCAACAGGCAGTAGCATACAGTAGCAGTGAGGAACCCCTGGTGGATCAATGGGTTAAACCCTTGTGCCAACAGGACAGCTGACCAACAGGTTGGCAGTTCAAATCTGGGGAGAGTGGGTTGAGCTCTCTCTGTCAGCTCCAGCTCTCCATGTGGGGACATGAGAGAAGCCTCCCATAAGGATGATAGAAAACATCAAACATTTGGGCATCTCCTAGGCAGTGTCCTTGCAGACGGCCAATTCTCTCACACGAGAAGCGACTTGCAGTTTCTCAATTTGCTCTTGACATGAAAAAAAAGCAGACAGTATAGTTGTGCGGTTCTTCATTACTTACCATGAGAGCCCACACTTCTTGCACTTCCTATGCAGCATTCCTCCATTGGCACATCGGTTATCTTGCATAATCTTGAGGCAATCGACATTCTGCCACTATGCATAGTTGTATTTCTGTGACCATAAATCCACATTAGAATTCCAGATTAATGTTTAATTTTTGGAGTTGGCTTCAGGTCTTTTAATCCATTAATGTACACCTTTATAATAAAAGATGATTATTTCTCTGTTCAGTGACCAAAAGTATCAATCACCAAATTTAGCTCAAACCCTAGATTTATCAACGAGGAGCATAAATCTTTCCCAACAGTGCATTTACACTGTAGAATTAACACAGTTTGACACCACTGCATCTGTCAATGCTATGGAGTCACAGGAGTTGTAGTTTTATGGTGCCTATAGCCTTCTCTGCCTAAGAGTACTGGTGCCTTGCCTAACTACAAATCACGTGATTCTTTACCAATGAGACATGGCAATTACACTGCATTAATCCTACAATGGAGATGCACCTTACCTTTCTTCCTGAAGAAAATAATGAGCAATATTCACAATTTTCTTTCCTCCGATGAATTTTTTTTGAAAACTACGCAGTTTTTGAATTTTATTTGCAATTGATTTTTGCATATAATTAGAGCCTGGTTGATTTTCACAAAACTATCACCTGTCTATACAAGGTACTATTTAATCAATGTGACCCAATAAATGGTTCTTGAAGTTACTTACCTCCTAAAATGGGGCTTTAATAACATGTGATATAATGTGACTATATATTTTTTTGTACAATTACAATCTTTTGATGAATATTATTTTATTTATTTATTTATTTATTTATTCACATTTATGTGTCGCCACTCCCAAGTGGCTCGGGGCGTCTCACAAAATAGATCACACAATAAAACATGATAAAAACACGGTAAAACACAGCAAATGCAATAAAATAACAATAAAAGTGAACATATTGCATGTGTATTTTTCTAATTCCCTGCTAGTTTTGCTGATTTTCAAAAAACTCAGCATTTCCTATGCAAAAATAAGCATTTTAAAATGTTATATCTATACAGAAATATTATCTGCTGTGCATAAAAAGCTGTTTTCTGCACACAAAATGTTGCCATTGGGGATTTGTTCTGCACAAAATTCACACATGGTTGATTTTCATAGAAAAACATAGAAAACAATAATGTGTGAATTTTGCATAGAATACATTTCTGAAATGCAAGGATTCTTAACAATCCAAACTCCTTTACACCATGGTTGTAAAAGTTACATTTTAAAAAGAAGTTTTGAATATTTTTTATCCTTAGTTGAAGATCTCAAAAACATGAACAAGGACATCAACCAGTGATGAATCCCAGATACCTTAAATACTAATTCATAATCGGATGATCTCATTTAGACTACATCTCACTTCACCAAATCCATTGTAGGCTTATTCAGAATTTTGGATATATGCACCACAAAATCAGAATGACACATGCGTGTCTCATGCATTTCTGAATTTTTGAACTGATACAACTGATGTCAGATGAATGCTGTGCAAGAAACATATGATGGCAAATCATGGAGAAAACACAGATTGCTAAACTGCCTGTAATTTTGCCTCATCACGATTAAATGATGGCCTTAGCAACAGGAACTGCTCTGAGACACATGCTTTATACTTCATTCTAACTGTCTTTGAACTTGCCTATTCATCATGCCTTTCGTTTCCGATCACCAAACAAATGATTAGCACAAGTAATCCGTATTTATCATGAAAATAATCAGAACATTATTGCTTTGCCATCATCTTTCATGATACACCCGTATGTTTGTCACTTTTTAGTACTTTCTTTTCTATAATATTTGATCATAAAATGTCATGTATATGAGGGAAAAAAGACAAATGACTAATATTGCAAAACACTTCCTAAATAAGGACGTTCAAAGCACTTATTCAAGCAGGCCTGTAGGCTCAGTCCCTCTCCACTTTCCATTTTTCTTCTTCAAGTGGAAATCAGTCTTTGATGGCTCTGGGATTGATCAGCACTGAATGGGCTGTTTTGGAATTGCTTTTGTTCCCCACCTCTTTTTAGAGTTCTGTATGTCTCAGTACACTTATGCATGATGATATCTCTTTCCCTGAATTTCTCAGCAGAATTCCCCATTAAAGGGAATGACTGTGTCTTTATGTATGAACTGGAGCCTCTAGTGGTGCAATGGGTTAAACCCTTGTGCTGGTTGACCGAAAGATTGGTGGTTCATCCCAGGGAGTGGGATAAGCTCCCATATGTCGAGCTCAAGCTTCAGTGCTCTTCAGTGCTCATTGCTAACCCTTTTGCCAGCAGGACTGAATACTGACAGGTCAGAGGTGCAAATCCAGGAAGAGCATAGATGAGCTCCCTCTGTCAGCTCCAGCTCCCCACGCAGGAACATGAGTGTCACGATGCACGGACTTGACCGGCCCCTTAATCACACACACAGAGACGGACTGAAGGCTAACTACTTTATTGAATATAAAAACAGTTCAAAAGATATTGACCAAAAGAATAGCAAGTAATCCAAAAGGCTTGAAGCAATAATGTCCAAAACAAACGTGGTAAAATCCAAAGGCTTGGCAAGGCTCCGCGCAACAATGCGGATCAGGAAACAAGACAAGGCTCCGCACAACACTGCGGATCAGGAAACAAGGCAAGGCAGATGCAAGGTAGGACTTGATGACCACTAGCTCACTTAGCTCCGTGGACCCACTTCGCTTCACGCCTATTCAAATGAGTCGTGGCGGCACTGAGGATTCGTTCCCACAACTCCTATACTTAATCCTTCGGCCGAGGTCCCCGACGCTCTAGGCTTCGTCGTCTCCAATCTCCGCTGACGGACCTCGGCCTGTCTAGGCTGCGGTACCATCCCCTTCTGCGGGACTCAATGCTACTTCTCCTATCAAAGGTTTGGCCTTGCCTCTCACCACCTGGGTCACTATCTGCATGAGAGCTTCCCTCCCTGGGATCTTCCCAGCCGCTTGCTTCCATGTTTTGACTCAGAAGCTCCTGGGAACCTTTCCCACCCGGGTGCTCATAACTCCCACAATCACTGCCCTCCATTTGCACCTGGTTATCTGAATCTACGTCAGGGCCAAACATCAATTCTTCCCATGCCAAACTCTCCGTGGGCGAAGGAGGCCCACTGATGGGAAACTGTCCTTCTCCCCAATCTTCCAACTCATCCTCTGAATCTGGTTCTGCAGCTGCAGGGCCTAATGCTAATGGGACTCCGGGTCCTAGCCCCAGTTCTCCAGGCACAAACGAGAACTGCTGTGCTACAATGAGAGAAGCCTCCCACAGAATGGTGAAACATCAACTATCCGGGCATCCTCTAGGCAATATCCTTGCAAAAGGCCAATTCTCTCACACTAGAAGCGACTTGCAGTTTGTCAAGTTGCTCCTGGCTCACAAAAAATAAAATTCTGGTGTGCATGAACTGGTAATTATTTTTTTCTCACAGTGCCTGATACTGGCAATTTAAATGCACCAATTTCTAGGTAAAGCTCACTAGGGGCTGGCAGTTAATGTCTTGGGAACAGGTCAATCCATAGACCACCATTTTAAACAGCCGTGGGCTAAGTAATTTTATCAAAAGCATAAAGACTACAAACTAATTAAAAAGGGAAATCATATCTAAAGGAAAAATAATACTTTATTTAAGGACCAAAAAGTAATGGTATCCTCTTGACATTAAGTCTAGTTGAGTCTGACTGGGGGTGATGTTCATCTCCATTTCTAAGCTGAAGCGCCAGCGTTGTCCATAGATGCCTCCTAGGTCATGTGGCTGGCATGACTGCATGAAGCGCCATTACCTGCCAAAGTGGTACCTATTGATGTACTCACATTTGCATGTTTTCAAACTGTTTGGTTGGCAGAAGCTGGGGATAACAATGGGAGCTCAGCCCATCCCATGGATTGGAATTGCCGACCTTCTGGTCAGTAAGTTCTGCAGCTCAGCTGTTTAACCTGCTGTGCCACTGCAGCCCCTTTATTTAAGTAGTGTGTTGCAAAAATGGAACCCAAGAACTCTCCTGTTGGGGTATAGAATGCCTCCACATTAAAAGCCATAATAGCTGAGCTTAATTTCCTGTAGTCTTTCTAGAGTGCTCCAAATTCCCTAAGGGTACAAGATCCCACCTGGGTTTGAAAACAAAACAGGGACAGCCCTGAATAGTACTTCGATGGGAGACTGCCAGTGAATATCAGGTACAATATGCTATAATGCAGAGGAAGGAATTGCCAAAACCATATCTGAGTATTCCTTCCCTAAGAAAACCCTATGAAATTCATGGGGCTGCCATAAATCAACAGGCAACTTGAAGGTTCATACAGCCACACATTTTCTGGGAACTTAGACATGTACAAAATCAGTGAATCTGCGCTCAGTACATAATTAAGATTTTTGAAAAAATTCTAAGAAATTGGTTACCTTTCTGAGAACATAACAGCCTTTCTCTCCTGGCGAAGCCAGGAGAGAGAGGAATTTGCCCCCTTCCACCGGGAAAAGAGGAGGTTCAGTGTTGAACCTATAGGAGGCAGGGGGCGTGGCCTTACTGGGGAAGGCCAGCCCCCTCAGAGCTCATTCTGAGCTCGGACGTCGAAGGAGGAGGACATACAGGTCAGTGGGAGGGAGACCTCTGGGCTCTCCTCCCCTCCTCCCCTTAAGCTCTTCCTGTTGAAAGTCCAGGAGCCCCCTCTTCATTTTACATTTGACCTTTTTGCTGTTAAAGGAGCTTGCTGAAGAGCTGGCAACCTCACCTCAGCCCTCAGTACAGTGCATAGTGCTTAAAGTACTGCACTTTCTGAATAAGCCCTTTCTGAATAAGCCTGTTCTCAGCCCTGTGCTTAGAACACTGTTGAACTAAAAGGCATTTTGTATCTTCAAGTCAGCCCTGGCGTATGGTTTACAGAATAGTTAAATAAATGTGAAAGGCCAGGGTTTGAATCCACTTGGCCACGGGGCAGCCTTGGGCAAGCTGCACACTCTTTTCTCTGAAAGGAATGCAGTGGAAAAGCCTCCTCTGAAATATATATGTACAAAACAATACAAAGCATGTTATAATGAGCTGGATAAGCAGCCAGGGCCCTCAGTCTTGAGGGGCTTCTTTCCCCAGCATGGCTGAGTGGGAGGTTGGCTTACTTGTACAGGGCCAGGCCATGGATCCTGCTTTTCTTTGGGGATGCATCATCCAGCTACCGCCATCTTGGCCACATGGCCATTGGCCCCTCCCCCCTTCTTCACTGTACTGTCGGCTGCCATTTTAGTTTCATTATCTAGGGATGGTGGCCTTGGTGGGCCTAAAAGGCCTGGGGCCATTCCAAATGGGAGTTTAGTCATCAGCCTCCCTATGCCCCATAATTACAATATTAAGATAATAATACTAAAAATAAATATATATATATGTATTTATTTTTCTTAAAAGAAATAGTAATAATAATAATAATAAAAACACCACATGATTCCCTATCATATATTAGGCATGGCCCTCATCTTGTCTCCTTTCAGCCTCTGCTTTTGCAGGCCAAACATGTCCAGTTCTTTGGGCCACTCCTCATGGGGATTGTTATCTAAACTTTGTTCGATTTAGTCACCCTCCTCTGGACAAAATTTCAGCTGGTTAAGATCTCCCTTTAGTTGTGGTGCCCAGAATTGGATACTAGTTGTGCTATATGCGCACATTCAATTTCTCATGTAGGCGCCATGTTGGCCGCATGGCCGTTTGCTCCTCCCCCCCCTTTTCAAATTCTTGTCGGCGCCATTTTGTGGCGTATGCCCAGAGGCCATGCGGGGGAGGTGGTTTATCAGTCTCCCTAGGCCCCATTACTTTATAGCTGTGAATTGCATACATTATTTTATATTGATAAATATAATTAAATCATTATGACTCCCTTCAATTAATTTCTCTTGTCACGCACCTGTTTCTTTGGTCTTGCGGCTGCGGGCTAGAAAACAAGATGGCGAGCTACTTGCCCCCTCCCTCTTTCACTCATTGTTCTGTTGGTGTGGGGACGGCGGCCATTTGTGGGCTTAAAGTCCCAGGGCCATTTTTGAACATCGGACCAGGCTGTGGCGCAGCTGGTGGAGAGTCAGCTGCATTTAAAATCACTATTGACCAAAAGGTCATGAGTTCGAAACCAGCTGGGGTCAGAGTAAGCTCCCGACCATTTGTCTAGCTTGCTGTTGATTTTTTCTTGGGAATGTGACGCAGCCGGCTGTGAGTCAACTGCATAAGATTTCTATTGACCAGAAGGTCATGAGTTCGAGGCTGGCCCAGGTAGCTGGGAGCTCTCGACCAATGTGGTAGCCTGTTCAGTCTACACAGTTTTTCATGAACTTGCAAGGGGGTTTATCATCGGCCTCCTTATGCCCTATAAATTAATATTAATCATAATATGAATATAAGAAAGGAACCTGTGTTATTCCTCCTCAATGCTAGGCATGGCCTGTTATTTTCTACCCGTTCGGCCTTTGCCTGTGGGGCAGATATGGCTATACTGAAAATCATAGTAAAAATCAATAATAATAATAATAGGAATAAGAATAATAAATAAAATGAATGAATGAATAAACAAATACTTAGCTCTTTGGACTGCTCCTCATAGGGCATTTCAGCCTTGAATATACCTCGTGACTGGGCATAAGTCGTAGGACTACAGGCCATTGGGGGTCAGGCGTAGGAGCACACCCTCTCAGCCTGTACGAATGGCTGGAGAGTTTGGAAACACACAATTTTCCTGAAGATCATAGAAGACACTTCAGTAATTCCCAGGTTTCTTGGAAGATCTTATGGTCAGGCGTATGAGGCATACCCTTTCAGCCTTTGTAAATGGCTTGGGATTTTGAAAAGCGCATTTTTTCTAAAAACATAAGAAGATTAGTTGTTGAGTTGCACCCTCTCAGACTTATAAAGGGCTTGGGATTTTGAAAAGTGCATTTTTCTAAAAACATAAGAAGATTAGTTGTTGAGTTGCACCCTCTCAGCCTTATAAAGGGCTTGGGAGTTTGAGAAGCGCGTTTTCTTTAAAACATAAGAAGATTAGTTGTTGAGTTACACCCTCTCAGCCTCATAATAGGGCTTGGGAGTTTGAAAAGTGCATTTTCTTTAAAACATAAGAAGATTAGTTGTTGAGTTACACCCTCTCAGCCTTATAAAGGGCTTGGGAGTTTGAGAAGCGCGTTTTCTTTAAAACATAAGAAGATTAGTTGTTGAGTTACACCCTCTCAGCCTTATAAAGGGCTTGGGAGTTTGAGAAGCGCGTTTTCTTTAAAACATAAGAAGATTAGTGTTGAGTTACACCCTCTCAGCCTTATAATAGGGCTTGGGAGTTTGAAAAGCGCATTTTCTTTCAAACATAAGAAGATTAGTTGTTGAGTTACACCCTCTCAGCCTTATAAAGGACTTGGGAGTTTGAAAAGCGTGTTTTCTTTAAAACATAAGAAGATTAGTTGTTGAGTTACACCCTCTCAGCCTTATAAAGGGCTTGGGAGTTTGAAAAGCACGTTTTCTTTAAAACATAAGAAGATTAGTTGTTGAGTTACACCCTCTCAGCCTTATAAAGGGCTTGGGAGTTTGAGAAGCGCGTTTTCTTTAAAACATAAGAAGATTAGTTGTTGAGTTACACCCTCTCAGCCTTATAAAGGGCTTGGGAGTTTGAAAAGCCCGTTTTCTTTAAAACATAAGAAGATTAGTTGTTGAGTTACACCCTCTCAGCTTTAAAAGGGCTTGGGAGTTTGAAAAGGGCATTTTCTTTAAAACATAAGAAGATTAGTTGTTGAGCTACACCCTCTCAGCCTTATAAAGGGCCTGGGAGTTTGAAAAGCGTGTCTTCTTTATTTATTTATTTATTTATTTATTGTTCACTCTTGTATTCCGCTCCTCCCAGCAGGCTCGGGGCAGATCACAGTAAGATACATGGGTGGCATGTCTTTACATGGCGACATACGGCCCTACAATTAAAAACACATAACATAAAACCACATTTAAAACAGGTTACATCGACCAATACGGGTGAGAGGACATAAGCATAGTTCTTGGTCCGGTATGCCTAATTGAAGGCTAAGCCGAAGAGGGCCGTCTTGCACGCCCTCCGGAATGGGGCCAATTCAGAGATGGCCCGAACATTGTCCGGGAGGGCGTTCCAGAGCACCAGCGCCACCACAGAAAAAGACCTTTGTCTGGTCGTCGATAAGTGGCAGGAGCGGACTGATGGAATTAATAACAGGTTCTGTTCACCTGAACGCAGTGATCTCGGGGGCAAGTACAGGGTAAGGCGGTCATTCAGGTACGCAGGCCCTAGGCCGTGCAAGGCCTTAAAGGTCAAAACCAGCACCTTGAAGGCAATTCGGTACTCCACAGGAAGCCAGTGCAGTTGCCGGAGGGTAGGTGTAATGTGCTCCCTCACTGGCACTCCTGCCAGCAAGCGAGCAGCGGCATTCTGCACTAGCTTGAGTTTCCGGATTGTCGACAGGGGAAGGCCAACGTAGAGGGCATTACAGTAATCTAATCTCGAGATGACCGTCGCTTGGATTACCGTGGCCAGGTCGTCCCTGGACAGGTAGGGCGCCAGTCGCCTAGCCTGTCGGAGGTGATAGAATGACGTCCTGCTGACCACGGAGACCTGGGCCTCCATGGTCAGCGAGGAGTCCAACACAACTCCCAAGCTCTTAACCGACGGCGATGGGTTAAGCCGTTCGCCGTCCAGGGTAGGCAACCGGCACCCGCCCAGCCCAGGTCGACCAGGCCACAGGATCTCCGTCTTCGATGGATTCACCTTCAGCCGGCTGGCACGCAGCCAACCAGTCACGGCTTCGAGGCACAGATGGAAACAATTGGGTACGGAGTCCGGCCTGCCGTCCATTCTCAGCAGAAGCTGGGTGTCATCCGCATACTGATAACACTCCAGACCAAAGTCGCGGGCCAGCTGGGCCAGGGAGCGCATGTAAACGTTGAATAACAAGGGGGAGAGGATGGCCCCCTGGGGGACCCCACAGTTTAGTGGGAGTCTCCCGGAGACCTCCCCGCCCCCCTCCACACGTTGTCCCCAGTCCCGGAGGAAGGAGGCCACCCATTGAAGGGCAGTCCCCCCAACCCCGGAGCCGGCTAGACGGTGGGTCAACAGTGCATGATCTACAGTATCAAACGCTGCTGTCAGATCTAACAAGACAAGCAGTGCTGATCCACCCTGGTCCAGCTGGCGGCGAAGTTGGTCTGTAATGGCGACAAGCACAGTCTCTGTCCCGTGTCCAATACGGAAGCCGGACTGGAAGGGATCAAGTCCAGCTGTGTCGTCTAGGAACTGCTGCAGCTGATCCGCTGCTGCCCTCTCAATTACTTTGCCTAAAAAAGGCAAGTTGGAAACGGGTCTGTAATTGGAGGGAGCCGAAGGATCTAAATTCGGCTTTTTCAGCAGCGGTTTCACCATGGCCTCTTTTAACCCCCCTGGGAAGACTCCTTGCTCAAGGGAGCTATTTATGATCGCGCCCAGGGGGTCTCCCCTCTTGGCAAGACCTAACAAGCCAAGAGGGGCACGGGTCGAGGGAGCAAGTAGTTGGTCTAGCTGCAGCTAGTAACCTATCGACAGCTGCTGCGTCCAGCAGTTGGAAGCGGGTGAAGGTGGGCCCACCGAGTGGCGGCGGAGTCTCGAGTTCGCTAACTGTATCAAAAGTGGCCGGAATGTCTTCTTTAAAACATAAGAAGATTAGTCGTAGGTGTTATGGCCTCTCAGCCTTATAAAGGGCTTGGGATTTCGTAAAGCACTTTTTATTTAAAAGATAAGAAGATTAGTTGTTTAAGTCACACTCTCAGCCTTATAAAGGGCTCGGGAGTTCGAAAAGCACTTTTATTTAAAACATAAGAAGATTAGTTGTTTAAGTCACCGCTTTTTATTTAAAACATAAGATTAGTTGTTTAAGTCACACCCTCTCAGCCTGATAAATGGCTGGAGAGTTTGAAAAGCGCCCTTTTCTTTAAAACATAAGAAAATTAGTCGTTTGAATCTCACCTTCTCAGCCTTATACCAGCTAGGGAGTTTGTAAAGCGCGTTTTCTTTAAAATATAAGAAGATTGGTAGTTTGAGTCACATCCTCTCAGCCTCATAAACGGCTGGGAGTTTAAAAAGCATGTTTTCTTTAAAACATAAGAAGGTTGATCGTTTGGGTCACACCCTCTCGGCCTTAAAAATGGCTGGAGATTTTGAAAAGCACGTTTTCTTAAAAACAAGATGATTGGTCATTTGAGTTACACCCTCTCAGCCTTAAAAACGGCTGGAGAGTTTGCAAGTGCGTTTTCTTTAAAACAGAAGAAGATTGGTCGTTTGAGTCACACCCTCTCAGCCTTACCCGGCTGGAGAGTCAAAAAGCACGTTTTCTTTAAAACAGAAGGAGGTTAGTCTTTGGGTCGCATCCTCTCAGCATTATAAACGGCTGGAGAGTTTGAAAGCACATTTTCTTTGCAATATAAGAAGATTAGTCAGTGAGTCACACCCTCTCAACCTTATAAACGGCTGGAGAGTTGGAAAACGAGTTTTCTTTACAACATAAGAAGATTAGTCGTTTGAGTCACTCCCTCTCAGCCTTATATAAGGCTGGAGAGTTTGGAAAGGCGTGTTTTCCTTAAAACAGAAGAAGATTAATCATTTGAGTCACACCCTCTCAGCCTTACACGGCTGGAGAGTTTGTAAAGCGCATTTTCTTTTAAACAGAAGTTAGTCGTTTGAGTTACACCCTCTCAGCCTTAATATATGGCTGGGGAGTTTGAAAAGCGCGTTTTCTTTAAAACAGAAGAAGATTATTTGTTTGAGTCACACCCTCCCAGCCTTATAAACGGCCGGAGAGTTTGAAAGTGTGTTTTCCTTAAAACACTAGAAGATTAGTCGTTTGAGTCACACCATCTCAGCCTTATAAATGGCCGGGGAGTTTGGTAAATGTAGTTCAGCCTTTGGCAGATGTGTCCAATATATACAATGGCTGCTCATATTGTCGTTATTAGCCATCGGTGTGTCAGTCCCATGTGGCTGACGCTCAGGTAGCCACCTTCGCTGTTTTACAGTAATGGCCGCTTGGCAGAAATGGGAGCTCAAGGGAGTCCCTATTGCTAGTGCTTGACTCAGGCCCCTATTGTGGGGTTTTTTAGGATCCGAGGGAAACCTTGAGGACTATTTTCTTGATATGGGCCCTGCTTCCATTCCCACCGGTGGGAATGGAAACGTAAAGAGCTGCCCGGAAGGAGGTTCCCTCGTGGCGTATGCCCAATGGGTACCTTCAGGGATGTGTAGCAAACCGGGTGATATTGATCTAACCTTAAGGTATGGGGTCATATTATAGGCTACACAATTTTCATGAATTGGCAGGCATGGCCCGTAGGTCACAATCCGTGGTCGGCCATCATCCAATGTCCCAAATGAGTGGGAAGCGTGTTTGGGATGGTTTAAAAGGCCCATGTAGAGTGAATCGGGTTCATGAATTGACAGGCACTGCCCATAGGTCACAATCCATGGTCGGCCATCATTCAACAGCCCAGTTGAGTGGGAAGTGTGGGGATGGCTTAAAAGGGCCATTTAGAGTGACTCGGGCCTGTCTGATGGTAGTGACCAGCCGTCAGGGGTCCTACGTTTCTTTCTGGCCAGCATTTGGACCTTGACTCCATTACTTTTCCAGAATGGAGTTGTAGACGTGGTCTACAGCAGACTTGCATTCACGGTCCCTTACCCCCTGTTGGTTTGAGGCTCTAAGCTGGTACTGGCGGAGTTGGTTCCACAACTGGGGAGTAACGGCCTTGGCTTGCGGATGGGCAAAGCATCTTACAGGCCCGAGCAAATTCGTACTGTTTGGCTGGCATGGCCCCACGTACACATCGTCTGGTCCGCCAAAATGCCTTCTTGTTGGTGGTATGGCGTGTGGAGATGTGAGAGTCCTCATAAAGTGGGGAACAAGGATGAGGCCATGCGCTCAATAGTACGGGGGGTAGCAGGCTACCTCCTTTATCCAGGGCTCGCGACAATGTATTGTTTACTGAGCGGTTGGATCGTAATATCGGAATCGGGCAACGTTCCATTTGTCTGACATAGGATAGGGGGTGTTAGGAGTCTTCGTGGGCGATGGGGACTGCCCCCAATCTGTGGCGGAAAATAGCTAGGGAAATTCCATAGTCGGTGTGCACCTAAGGCACCTCCTTCAGGGGTGAGGGCCATTAAGTTAAACACTCACCTTAAAGTTCAAGGTGAGGGGTGAATAAACTGAAATAGCCCTGGACTGGAAGAGGCTGATCTCATGATCTTGAGAACAGACCTCTCATTCATTTCCCTTAAAGGGTTGCCCTGGTTGGATTATCAGGGAATCCAGGTGTTTCGCCCGAAAATTGATATCGTTAGCCGAGGGGAGATGATACCTCGGCTGGGATACACCTTGATTCCTGACACCCTATGAGTTAGAATTAAGGAAATTTAAATAGGTAACTTTAAATAAAAGTTGCTCAATTTGAACCCAATATTTTGTGTCTCGTCTCTTTTGTTCAGGGGGTTGGAGGGCAAAACAGCCTTTCTCTCCTGGCAAAGCCAGGAGAGAGAGGAATTTGCCCCCCTCCACCGGGAAAAGAGGAGGTTCAGTGTTGAACCTATAGGAGGCAGGGGGCGTGGCCTTACTGGGGAAGGCCAGCCCCCTCAGAGCTCATTCTGAGCTTGGACGTCGACCCACCACTCCCGCCCATTAGCAGTAAAGATTTTTGATTGCTCTTTAACTAAGAGGATCGGGTGAGGAATTTTCTCCCCTGCCACCTTAACTGTGGAGGGAGTTTTTTGCCTACCCCTTTGCGTAGTAGGGGCTAGTAAGGGAGTGGAATGTACTTAAATAGGCTTAGCGGAAAATAGCTAGGGAAATTCCATAGTCGGTGTGCACCTAAGGCACCTCCTTCAGGGGTGAGGGCCATTAAGTTAAACACTCACCTTAAAGTTCAAGGTGAGGGGTGAATAAACTGAAATGGCCCTGGAATGGAAGAGGCTGATCTCATGATCTTGAGAACAGACCTCTCATTCATTTCCCTTAAAGGGTTGCCCTGGTTGGATTATCAGGGAATCCAGGTGTTTCGCCCGAAAATTGATATCGTTAGCCGAGGGGAGATGATACCTCGGCTGGGATACACCTTGATTACTGACACCCTATGAGTTAGAATTAAGGAAATTTAAATAGGTAATTTTAAATAAAAGTTGCTCAATTTGAACCCAATATTTTGTGTCTCGTCTCTTTTGTTCAGGGGGTTGGAGGGCAAAAGGCTTCCCCAAGAGATCTAAAATATATCCTTGAAAACTCATTGCTAAAATTGAACCAAGATGGCATTACAGTACTTTTAATATCCGCGTCTCACAACTTAATCAAGACTTGCTTCTCTATTGGCCTTCCCATGCATTCCAGCTTTTGTTCAACAAGTCTAATATTTACTCTGACTAAAAGGCAGTTCAAGTGATCACAAAGTTAGGAAAAGTATTATCAGCTTGCCAACAGAATGTAGTGCTTAAAGTCTTCACCACTTCAGAATAAAGAAGTTTTAGTAGACTTTTCTCTTAATTTTAAGACTAAAGTAAATATAGCACCAAAGAACTGAATGTAGTTGCAGCATATGTATGTGTGGGGGAATACAAATGAGCAATTTGGCTGTTCTTAATAAGAAGGGAGATTCTTCAAGAAATAAGACATATTGGAAAGGGAACAGAAATTTAACAAATTTGACAAAATCAAAATTCTCCTTGAAATGGTTAAGTAAAAGATTAGATACCTAAAAAAGCAAATGCATTTCTAATCTTTCCATGACAAAAATAATTTTAAAAACCGAGATAAGCCAGAAAGAATTTTGGGCCAAAGGGAACAAAAAGGAATATAATTTCCTCCAATTAAAAGCAAGAGTGATAACAGAGTGAGAATGAAATGATGAATGCATTGCTAAACTAGACACCAGGAAAGAAGGAAACTTAAACTACGCCAGTGAGGTATTCTTAAGAGGTTGTTAGTGTAGTAAAGCCAACAGCTCAGTGTGAAGCTGGCAAAGTGTAAAAAAAAGATGAACTCCATACTAAGGACTAGTAAGTGATTTAAACTGAAACTATTTCTTTGGAAATATAGTTGTAACTAATTACTTTTGAAAGTAAGTCCTGTGCCTCTGGACCTAGTTCATATTCATGATAGAATTATTTACCCTATACTTCTTTTAAAGCAATCTCAGGGCCCAGGGCCGTAGTCAGGATGTTGATTCGGGAGGGCTGAGTTTGATTCGGGGGCTGAGTCTGAGTGAGAGAGGGTCTACCCTACCAAACCTTTTGTATTGTTATCCCAATAACAATACAAAATGTGGGATATAATGAGCATGATGATCAGTTCATGATATGAATAAACATAACAGTTTAAATAATGTACCGGTAAGGCCTTTTCGCAGACCACTCTGAGAATTTCAGGGGGGGCTGAAGCCCCCTAAGCCCCCCCCCCAGCTACATGCCTGTCACAGGGCCCTTCCACACAGCCATATATCCCAGAATATCAAGGCAGAAAATCCCACAATATCTGTTTTGAACTGGATTATCTGAGTGCAAATATTGTGGGATTTTCTGCCTTGATTTTCTGGAACATAGGGCTGTGTGGAAGGGCCCTAAAATAGCAGCCATTACCACACCTGACAGCAGAAAATTCCCTAAGTCACTTACATTTTGCTTAAAGAAGTACATTTCATGGACAGTTGTAAATCTACTGTCATTTATTTCATAAACATCATCATAAAGATTTTTATTTTATTTATTTATCAACTTCACTTATACCCCACAACCATCTCCCCAAGGGGACCCGATACGGTTTACATGAGGCTGAGCCCAACAACACATAATAACAACATAACCGCAATTATAAAACAATACCATCTATAAAACTCAAACATAAGCAATAACATACAGTTTAAAACCATTTCGGGCGGGCCTAATGTGAATATTAAAATTTTAATATCCCAGGGTAGGTTACACAATAAACTTCTTAAAAACAGGAATATACAATCAAACAATCATCAGAAAAATGATATTTTCAAACTATAGACTGAACCCAGAAAGACCTACGTGAATAAAGATTTTGTTTCCTCAAGAGCAGTGTCAAAACCAACACAATAGCAGCACGCGGGCATGCTAAACTGACACTCCTTCCACTGGAGAATCTCAAGTTCTGCTATTATGAAAGGGGGATCTTCTCCTTCCTCTCACCGTAAAATTGCTGTGCATTGTGTTATAAGTCTCTACCATGTCCTCTCCTGGTTAAGATATCAATTTCTGCTGAAAATTTGTATAGGGTGGGCCAAAATTCCAGAAGGGGTGCTATAAAAATGGTATATGATGCTATGGTATTGGATGCCATGTACGAGATTTGATTTTCCACTCAGAATGTAAATTTATTTCATATATGTACTGTTTATAATGGTATGGTATCATAAATTACAAATACAAAACAAAGGAGTTATTCAATATTGAAACCCCTTTTTTGACTTTTGTTTGACCCTGTATAATCATTCAGGTTTCAATCCTATTGAGAGTTTTATTTGGAAAACAACCCCACTGAAACCAGAAAGAATAATTCTGAACAAGTATGAGCAGGGCCAAGTATGGGCAGGGTCCCTGTAGTAACCTATGGGTGCAAGAGCTGGACCGTAAGGAAGGCTGAGCGAAGGAAGATAGAAGATAGGTGCTGGAGGGACATTCTGAGAGTGCCTTGGACCGCAAAAAGATCAAACCAGTCCATACCCCAGGAAATAAAGCCCGACTGCTCACTGAAGGGAAGGATATTAGAGGCAAAGATGAAGTACTTTGGCCACATCATGAGAAGACATGAAAGCTTGGAATAGACAATGATGCTGGGGGGAAAGGAAGGAAAAAGGAAGAGGGCTCGACCCAGGGCAAGATGGATGAAGTGACTGCTTGACTTTGAAGGAACTGGGGGTGGCCATGGCTGACAGGGAGCTCTGGTGTGGGCTGGTCCATGCGGTCGGAACAGTCAGAAGCAACTGAATGAATAAACAACAACATGAGCAGGGTTAATATGGAACCACTTTAGCTTCTCTTCATAAGGAAGATCCTTATGGTTCTCTAAGCGGCATATGCTCCAAAGTGGGCAAGAAGTTGCTTCATGGCATCCACAGATGACATGATTCAGGAGCAGAGTGGTATGAACACCACAACAGAATCCAGTGTTGGTTTAAATCATGCAACGTTTTGGACCAGTCCTGAATTTTGTGGCCTGTGTAAATGGACCCTTTTCAAACCGACCCTTTCTGCATTCCTTGCCCTCCCTTCATGGTACTTTCTATTAATAAAATAATGGATTAGATCAATTGTATTAATGTACAATACTAACACCAGCAAAGTTATTAGAAGCTCTGAGAAAGCTGCTAAGGATTGAAAAATTATTGGGGAGAAAATGGTATGGGGGGCCCAATTGCACCTGAAATGTGGCCAAACACTTTGAGCTAAGCATTCAGAGTGTTCTGATATATTGACAAATCAGCCATTTTCTCCTGCAATTCATTCATTTTCTTCAAAAATCTCAAGTTTTTACTGGCTGGCTTATGAAGCGTTTTCTGGGTTGTTCTTATCCGAACAACAAAAACATAAGCAAACAACCAACCACGAATGACATTTCAGCCATCCTTAGGTATCCTAGTTGTAGTAGTACTGTGGGAAAACAAGAAGAAGGGTTTCCCGATCTCAAACCTGAACTCTCTCCTCCAAATCACAGAGTAGGGGAAGGAATCCCAGGGCCTTCAAAAATAGGATAATGCATATTTTCCTCATTACTGAGGCTGTGTTTTTGTATTACAATGGCTACTTTTGGCAACTGTACTTGATGCTTAAAAGTAGCATGATTTTACCAGGGGATTTTGTTCATAACATAACCAGGGATGTATCCTCCCATCCCTGTCTCCCCTGGCACATCCCATCTCAGGTTCTGGCAATGTTCTGTGCTGACAAACCTAATTTGTTGCTATTGTTATGTGTCTTTGAATAGATTCCGATTTACAGTTTCTTGGCAATATAAATTCAGATAAGGTATGTTATTGGCTTCCTCCAGTGCGGAGAGAGTATGGGCCCTTCCAGACAGGAGCTTAATCTGGAGCAAAAAAGTGGGATTAAAAACCCCGGCACTTTAAGGAGAGTCATTAGTTTTCGGAAATGGACTCATGGCATCCAGAATGGTTTGGATAATGCAGATTGAAGGAAACTGCAAAAGGTATAGGACATTTGCCGGAAGTTTTTTTTTAGATTGATGTTCTGAGATGCACTGTCTTCATAAGCACTGATGCTGATATAACAAAATTCATACAAGCAGATTTCCCATCATTATCTCTTCTCATCCTCCTGGTGCCTTTAAGTTTTCCCTCTTGAACCCCGCTTCCCTTTGGGGTCAGTTGCTTCCTATGCTGGTGCCCACTAAGTAAATTCAAGCTCTGTTTAATTTCAAAAATATGAGAATAAAGGAATGGTTGGAAAGAGTTCTCATGAGAATTGCTTTCTTCTCATGCTTCCATTTGGCTCCATCTGTTTACATCCCTCATCAGCTGTTTTGGGATTATAAAATGAGGTTAAGTACTGGAGCAATCAATACCAGCGTGTTTTTATGTATATGTTGTATGGATGGAAAATTTTTGGAAATAATAAAATATTTATTTAAAAAAAACCCAGCGTATTGCAAGGAACTATTGGGTTTTTTTAGTGTAGGAATATGCAGTGCTCCATAGGTAAAGTCTAGTTGTGTCCAACTCTGGGGGGGGCGGTGCTCATCTCCATTTCTAAGATGAAGAGCTGTTATTGTCCGTAGACACCTCCTAAGTCAAGTGGCCGTCCCACCAAGGACCTATTGATCTACTCACATTTTATTAATTAATTAATTAATTAATTAATTATGGTATTTGTACCCCGTAGCTTCTCACCCCCGCAGGGGGACTCAGCACGGGTTACATTTGCAACACTACAGGCCACACCACCATAATACAATTTAAAAATACACCATATAATCAACATCATTAAAAAGCATTAAAACATTACATTAAAAACCACTACATACAACAATAATTAATTAAAGCCATCAAGCGGAACACATTGTCAGTCCAGTCAAGTCCAAAGTGTCAATCCAGTCAAATCCACAGGTACAATTTACATCTGCTGCCCAAAGGACTGGTCCCAGGATCACGACTTTAAGCTTTTTCTAAAAGCGAGGAGAGATGGAGTCGATCTTATTTCATTTGGGAGTGTGTTCCATAGGCGAGGGGCCACCGCTGGGAAGGCCCTGTCTCTTGTCCCCACCAGCCGCATTTGCGATGCTGGCAGGAGCAAGACCAGGGCCTCCCCAGATGATCTTAGATTGCGAGATGGGACATAGAGGCAGATGCGTTTGGACAAGTAAGCTGGGCCAGAATCGTATAGAGCTTTATAGGTCAATACCAGCACTTTGAATTGGGCTCGGAGGTGGACAGGCAACCAGTGGAGCTGACACAGCAGGGGGGTTGTATGCTCCCTGTATGTTGTCTCAGTTAGCATTCTGGCTGCTGCTCATTGGACTAACTGAAGTTTCTGAACCGTTTTCAAAGGCAGCCTCACGTAGAGTGCGTTGCAGTAGTCTATTTGGGATGGAACAAGAGCATGGACAACCATGGACAAGTCAGACTTCCCAAGGTATGGGCGCAGCTGGTGCACAAGTTTTAATTGTGCAAAAGCTCTCCCGGCCACCGCTGAGACCTGGGGTTCCAGGTTCACTCCTAAGCTGCGAGCCTGCGTCTTCAGGGGGAGTGTAACCCCATCCAACACAGGCTGTAACCCTATGCCCTGTTCGGCCTTTCGACTGACCAGGAGGACCTCTGCCTTGTCTGGATTAAATTTCAATTTGCTAGCCCTCATCCAGTCTGACACAGCAGCCAAGCACCAGTTCAAGGTCTGGACAGCCTCCTTAGTAACTGGTGGGAAGGAGTGACAGATTTGGACTGCTAGGTTGGCAGAAGCTGGGGCTAACTGTGGGAGCTCACCCCATTCCATGGATTCAATCCACCAACCTTTTGGCCAACATGTTCAGCATCGCAGCAGTTTAACCCACTGAACCACCATGGGCTCCCCTACAGTGCTCCATAGCAGCACATTTTTCATCTGATTGAGGATGTTAAGCAAATCTTTTTCAAGCCATCCTGTGATCCAGCACACATTTTTTGTGCACATCATCAACCCTTTTATCCCATTTGATTCTGGAATTTAAGGCTTGTGTAGATGGGGCCTATGACTTGCCCAGGATTACCAAATGCTAACTGATGATTCTAAATGTGGTTCCCTAAAATTTTAGTCCACTGCTCAAGCCACAACATTTTAAATCATAAGGCAAAAACACAATAAATAGGATAAACAATAAAAGGAAATCCAGTGCTGCACATTTCATAGCCAAACCACATAAAAAGTAAGCAAGCAGTATATAATTTCTTTCTTGTTTAGATTCAAGCTGGAATAGCACAGCTGGAGACGGGACCCTGAAACATAGTGGTGTGTGTTAAACCTTCTTCTCCCTAGCTATCAAGTTGAGTCTTCTCTTTTCACCTCCATGTTGGAAAGATAAAAATAAAAACTAGCTGCGTTGAAGCTCTAAAACTCAGCCCCTGTCACGATGCACGGACTTGACCGGCCCCTTAATCACACACACAGAGACAGAATGAAGGCTAACTACTTTATTGAAGAATAATAACAGTCTCAAAGAATAATGTCCAATAGTATATGAAAGCAATCCAAAAAGCTTGAAGTATCAATGTCCAAGGTAACGTAGCAAATAGGCAAAAAGCTTGGCAAGGCTCCGCAAGGCTATGCGGATCAGGAAACAAGGCAAGGCAAGGCTTGATGACCACAGGCTGGCTTAGCTTGTGGTCCCACTCCGCTTCAACGCCTATTCAGGTAAGACGTGGCCGGAGCACTGAGGATTCGTTCCCACGAAACCTATACTTAATCCTTCGGCCGAGGTCCCCGACGCTCTAGGCTACTGCGTCTCCAAACTCTGCTCACGGACCACGGCCGGTCTATGCTCTTGACCATTCCCTTCTGCTAGACTCTATGTTCCGTCTCCTATCGAAGGTTCGGCCTTGTCTTTCCCCAGCTGTGTTGCTATCTCTCTGAGAACTGAACGAGAACTGCTGTGCTACACTATCCCCCCCCTCAGGGCCCCTCCTAGGCCGCCCCCGAGGCTTGGGTTTGTCAGGGTACTTGCGATGGAACCGAGCGACAAGGTCCGGGCGTGGAAGTCACGAGCCCGCGTCCCAAGCACGCTCTTCTGGTCCAAAGCCTTTCCAGTCAAGGAGATACTCCAGCTTCCGGTAGCGGATACGCGCATCCAGGATGTCCTGCACCTCCAACTCCTCCTCGCCGTCACGCATCACAGGGGAGGAGGCGGCTGCGTCACATCAGGCCGCACCCCTTCGCCGGGTGGAGCAAAGAACGGTGAAACACAGGGTGGATTTTCATGTCCGCTGGGAGTTGCAGTTTGAAAGAAACAGGCCCCACCTTCTCCAACACTGTGTAAGGCCCCAGAAATCGAACGTCCAACTTGCGGCTAGGTCTCTGCGTGGGCAGATTCTTGGTAGTCAGCCAAACATTATCCCCACCAGGATCGCAGGGCCCTCCTGGCGCCGTCGGTCAGCCATCCGCTTATAATCCGCTTTAGCCTGGTCCAATTGAGTGCGCAGCAAGTCGTGCAAGGCAGTGAGCTCCTGAAGCCAATCTTTCGCTTCCGACGCCCCTCCGGACGGGTCCACCAGAGGGTAAAAGCGAGGATGGTGTCCATAGTTGGCAAAGAAAGGAGTCTCCTTGATGGATCCGTGCGTCGCATTGTTGTAAGCGAACTCCGCCAGAGACAACAAGGACGCCCAGTTGGTTTGCTGATAGTTGACGTAGCACCGTAGGTACTGTTCCAAGGTGGCATTGACCCTTTCGGTCTGGCCGTCAGACTGGGGGTGATGGGCCGTGGACATCCGCACATCAATCCCCAGCAACTTCTGGACGGCCTTCCAGAACTGGGAAGTGAACTGGGTGCCGCGGTCGGTCACCAAACTCTGAGGCAGGCCATGCAGCCGGAACACATGTTGCACAAACATATCAGCAGTCTCTTTGGCAGTAGGCACGCCCACACAGGGGAGGACGTGACCCATCTTGGTGACACAGTCCACCACGACCAAGATCGTGGTGAAGCCCTTGGACTTGG